>JBBDGP010004410.1:0-82500 GCA_037952835.1 Lithobates septentrionalis
AATCTTTGAGAAAGGGGGCATGTCCCCTGAAACACGGAATTAAAATTGTATGGTGGTAATGCACTAGATGTCTGCTCCGTCCTGTGTGTGTTCAGGAAATTTACAATTTATTATTATTATTATTATTATTATTATTATTATTATTATCAACAATGCAGCCTCTAGATCAGGGGTCTCAAACTGGCAGCCCTCCAGAAGTTGCGAAACTACAAGTCCCATGAGGCATTGCAAGGCTGACGGTTACAAGCACGACTCCCACAGGCAGAGGCATGATGGGACTTGGAGTTAGGCAACAGCTGGAGGGCTGCCAGTTTGAGACCCCTGCTCTAGATGTCTGTGTGCATGAGACCTTCTTCTCATTTCCTTTGTTGCAGAGAGTAGAAGTGATGGAAAATCCCATTAGTACAGTTGTCACTATATATAAGAGGAGGAGGCCATTATACACGGGTTCCTCCAGATGCCTCAGCCTCCCGACGTATCTCCTGCTCAGGCTACTGTATTCCAATAGCTGGCGCCAGCGGCTGTCCAATCAGAAGGGGCGCTGCCAAAACGGTGACTGCATCTGATTGGCTGCAGTGACTGTTCAGCTGAGAATTGTTTGCCCAGCTCTTTTTTGATTTTTCTTTTTTGGATGGAATGTCGGGAGGTACAGTGACAACTAAGAGATGAATTCCTCTCAATTTTGCGGAGATTAAATCTCACTTCCTGTTGCATCATCGGGACAGGAAGTGAAGGGAAATAATCTCAACAGGGTATACAGACTGCAAAAACTGATGGCTTTTGAGTCTCTCCTACTCTATCCCTACTTTTCTACTCCATCCAAAAGTAAACTTTATATCTTGTATGTTTGTGTTGCGATGCATTGCCGTTCACAATCACCTAAACCCCCTCCCCCCCCAATGTGGGTGAAACATGTCAGAGAGGCGTGACCAATGGGCTGGGATCTGAGCTGAAGCCAGTTTTTCACTCGCCCTACATAGGAGTTGAATAGAGTGTGCTGCAGTATCTGCATGCTGTATCCCCTATCAGAACCCCCCCCCCCCCCCCCACAGACACACACCAACACACACATCTGCATCCCTATCAGAGTCTCCTATATATTTGTGTCCCCAATAGTAGCCCCCTGGGCACGTTGGTGTCCCCCTCGGAGCCCCCTGGGCACGTTGTTGTCCCCCTCTGAGCCCCCGTCGCACGTTGGTGTCCCCCTGGGCATGTTGGTGTCCCCCTCGGAGCCCCCGTCGCACGTTGGTGTCCCCCTCGGAGCCCCCGTCGCACGTTGGTGTCCCCCTGGGCACGTTGGGGTCCCCCTCGGAGCCCCCTGGGCACGTTGTTGTCCCCCCCTCGGAGCCCTCATCACACGTTTCACTCTGAATCCGACTTTGAAATTGTTGTGACTTCGCTTCAAATCGCACAATTTCAAAGCCGCAGGTCAGCGAGACTTCAGGTGCGACTTCTTGCGCATCTGAAATCGCAAAAAACTGCAGGACCTTTTTTTTTTTTTTTTTTTTTTTTTTTTTTTTTCCTCACTGCCTTTGGAGTCGCACCAATTTTTTTGAACAGTTCCATCGCTGACAATAGGCTGCGACCTGTCATGCCATTTGGACCTGTCAATTTTCAAGACAAGCTGAAGGTGCTTAAGGACACTGATGCAGGTCTGCATCAAAGTGCTTCATTGGTTCCAGGATACCGGAGGTCCTAGCAACCAGCACAGTGACGCGGGGGGGGGAGGGGGGGTTGGGTGGGTTTGTTGGTTTGCAGGACCTGCCCGGGGGCAGTGGTGAGTGTGCAGCACGGGTCCTGTAACCCGACCGAGACCAACCCTGCAGCAAGTCTGAGGACCTCGGGCTGTGGGCCGGAAAACGAAAAGTCCCAGCGGGCTAGATGGGGCCGTACTCTGGAGACTCCCTGTGGTCATTTTTAATAGGCTGTCCTAATGCAGAGACCTGACCAAGCTTCATGCATGCGCATGTCCATAGACAAGGAGCTTTGGGGTGATATTCTCACTCATTGGCGCTGCATTGTAACAATGTATGTAACTTGCTTTGCTGCAATGCAATAATGTGTATGGGGACCCTAAAGCAAACCTGTCCTGAGGAAGTATGGAGGAGGAGATCCTCATTGCTGTCCTGAGGAAGTATGGAGGAGGAGGTCCTCATTGCTGTCCTGAGGAAGTATGGAGGAGGAGGTCCTCATTGCTGACCTGAGGAAGTATGGAGGAGGAGGTTCCTCATTGCTGACCTGAGGAAGTATGGAGGAGGAGGTCCTCATTGCCTGTCCTGAGGAAGTATGGAGGAGGAGGTCCTCATTGCTGACCTGAGGAAGTATGGAGGAGGAGGTCCTCATTGCTGTCCTGAGGAAGTATGGAGGAGGAGGTCCTCATTGCTGACCTGAGGAAGTATGGAGGAGGAGGTCCTCATTGCTGTCCTGAGGAAGTATGGAGGAGGAGGTCCTCATTGCTGACCTGAGGAAGTATGGAGGAGGAGGTCCTCATTGCTGTCCTGAGGAAGTATGGAGGAGGAGGTCCTCATTGCTGTCCTGAGGAAGTATGGAGGAGGAGGTCCTCATTGCTGTCCTGAGGAAGTATGGAGGAGGAGGTCCTCATTGCTGTCCTGAGGAAGTATGGAGGAGGAGGTCCTCATTGCTGTCCTGAGGAAGTATGGAGGAGGAGGTCCTCATTGCTGTCCTGAGGAAGTATGGAGGAGGAGGTCCTCATTGCTGTCCTGAGGAAGTATGGAGGAGGAGGTCTCATTGCTGTCCTGAGGAAGTATGGAGGAGGAGGTCCTCATTGCTGTCCTGAGGAAGTATGGAGGAGGAGGTCTCATTGCTGTCCTGAGAAGTATGGAGGAGGAGGTCCTCATTGCTGTCCTGAGGAAGTATGGAGGAGGAGGTCCTCATTGCTGTCCTGAGGAAGTATGGAGGAGGAGGTCCTCATTGCTGTCCTGAGGAAGTATGGAGGAGGAGGTCCTCATTGCTGTCCTGAGGAAGTATGGAGGAGGAGGTCCTCATTGCTGACCTGAGGAAGTATGGAGGAGGAGGTCCTCATTGCTGTCCTGAGGAAGTATGGAGGAGGAGGTCCTCATTGCTGTCCTGAGGAAGTATGGAGGAGGAGGTCCTCATTGCTGACCTGAGGAAGTATGGAGGAGGGGTCCTCATTGCTGTCCTGAGGAAGTATGGAGGAGGAGGTCTCATTGCTGTCCTGAGGAAGTATGGAGGAGGAGGTCCTCATTGCTGTCCTGAGGAAGTATGGAGGAGGAGGTCCTCATTGCTGTCCTGAGGAAGTATGGAGGAGGAGGTCCTCATTGCTGTCCTGAGGAAGTATGGAGGAGGAGGTCCTCATTGCTGTCCTGAGGAAGTATGGAGGAGGAGGTCCTCATTGCTGTCCTGAGGAAGTATGGAGGAGGAGGTCCTCATTGCTGTCCTGAGGAAGTATGGAGGAGGAGGTCCTCATTGCTGTCCTGAGGAAGTATGGAGGAGAGGTCCTCATTGCTGTCCTGAGGAATATGGAGGAGGAGGTCCCTCATTGCTGTCCTGAGGAAGGATGGAGGAGGAGGTCCTCATTGCTGTCCTGAGGAAGTATGGAGGAGGAGGTCCTCATTGCTGTCCTGAGGAAGGATGGAGGAGGAGGTCCTCATTGCTGTCCTGAGGAAGGATGGAGGAGGAGGTCCTCATTGCTGTCCTCTTCTTCTTCTGATCCATCGACCCTTTCCCTTCTACACTCCCCAGCCACTTTATTACAGTGAGGGGGAAAAAAGTATTTGACCCCCTGCCGATTTTGTACGTTTGCCCACTGACATAGAAATGATCAGTCTATAATTTATTGGTCGGTTTATTATAACAGCGAGAGACGGAATAACAACAAAAATATCCAGAAAAAATGCATTTCAAAAAAGTTATAAATTGATTTGCATTTTAATGAGTGAAATAATTATTTGGTGACTGTGGGCAAAACCCTTGTTGGCGATCACAGAGGTCAGACGTTTCTTGGAGTTGGCCTCCAGGTTCGCACACATCTCAGGAGGGATTTTGTCCTCTTTGCAGATCCTCTCCAAGTCATTAAGGTTTCCAGGCTGACATTTGGTAACTCGAACCTTCAGCTCCCTCCACATATTCTCTATGGGATTAAGGTCTGGAGACGGGCTAGGCCACTCCAGGACCTTAATGTGCTGCTTCTTGAGACACTCCTTTGTTGCCTTGGCCGTGTGTTTTGGGTCATTGTCATGCTGGAAGACCCATCCATGACCCATTTTCAATGCCCTGGCTGAGGGAAGGAGGTTCTCACCCAAGATTTGATGGTACATGGCCCCGTCCATCGGCCCTTTGATGCAGTGAAGTTGTCCTGTCCCCTTAGCAGGAAAACACCCCCAAAGCATAATGTCTCCACCTCCATGTTTTATGGAGGGGATGGTTTTCTTGCGGTCATAGGCAGCATTGCCTCTCCTCTCCTCCTCCTCCTCCTCCTCCTCCAAACACGGTGAGTTGAGTTGAAGCCAAAGAGCTTGATTTTGGTCTCCTCTGACCACAACACTTTCCCCAGTTCTCCTCTAAATCATTCAGATGTTCATTAGTGATCTTCAGACGTTCCTGTACATGTGATTTCCTGAGCAGGAGGACCTTGCGGGGGCTGCAGGATTTCAGTCCTTCACAGCGCAGTGTGTTACCGATTGTTTTCTTGGTGACTATGGTCCCAGCTGAGATCATTGACAAGATTCTCCTGTGTAGTTCTGGGCTGATTCCTCACCGTTCTCATGATCATTGAACCTCCACGAGGTGAGGATCTTCCATGGAGCCCCAGACTGAGGGAGAGTGACAGTTATTTTGTGTTTCCTCCATTTGTGAAATAATCGCACCAACTGTTGTCACCTCTCACCAAGCTGCTTGGCGATGGTCTTGTAGCCCATTCCAGCCTTGTGTAGGTCTACAATCTTCTCCCCGACATCCTTGGACAGCTCTTTGGTCTTGGCCATGGTGGAGAGATTGGAATCTGATTGATTGCTTCTGTGGACAGGTGTCTTTTATACAGGTAACAAGCTGAGATTAGGAGCACTCCCTTTAAGAGAGTGCTCCTAATCTCAGCTCGTTACCTGTATAGAAGACACCTGAGAGCCAGAAATCTTGCTGATTGATAGGGGATCAAATACTTTTATCCCTCACTGTATGTCCCCCTTGCTAGTAGCAGGTTGGACCCCCTTTGGCCTTCATTCTTCATGGCATAAATCCAACAAGGTCCTGGAAACGTTCCTCAGAGATTTTGCTCCATAGTGACATGATAACATCACGCAGTTACTGCAGATTTGTCGGCTGCCCATCCATGATGCCAATCTCCCATTCCACCACATCACAAAGGTGCTCTATTGGATGAGATGTGGTGAGTGTGGAGGCCATTGGAGGACAGGGACCTCATTGTCCAGTGGTGAGATGATTGGAGCTTTGTGACATGGTGCATTATCCTGCTGGAAGGAGCCATCAGAAGATGGGGACACTGTAGTCATAAAGGGATGGACATGGTCAGCAACAATACTCAGGTAGTCCGTGGTAAATAAACCCCATCCCCCACACCATTACACCCCCACCACCAGCCTGAACCGGTGATATCCCATCCCCCACACCATTACACCCCCACCACCAGCCTGAACCGGTGATACAAGGCGGGATGGATCCATGCGCCAAATTCTGACCCCACCATCTGAATGTCGGAGCTGAAATCCAGACTCATCAGACCAGGCAACGTTTTTTCCAATCTTCTATTGTCCAATTTTGGGGATTCCTGTGCCAATTGTAGCCTCAAGTTTCCTGTTCTTAGCTGCCAGGAGTGGCACCCAGTGTGGTCTTCTGCTGCTGTAGCCCATCTGCTTCAAGATTGGATGTGTTGTGTGTTCAGAGATGGTATTCTGCATACCTTGGGTGTAATGAGAGGTTATTTGAGTTACTATTGTCTTTCTATCATCTGGAACCAGTCTGCCCATTCTCCTCTGACCTCAACAAGGCATTTTCCTCCACACAACTGCCGCTCACTGGATATTTTCTCTCTTCCCCTCCATTCTCTGTAATCCAGAGAGATGGTTGTGTGTGAAAATTCCAGAAATACTCAGTCCAGCCTGTCTGCCAGCAATAACCATTCCACGTTCAAAGTCACTGAAATCCCCTTTCTTCCCCATTGTGATGCTCGGTTTGAACTTCAGCAAGATGTCTTCACCCCTTATAAATGCACTGAGTTGCTATCATGTGATTGGCTGATTAGGGTTTTGTAAAGTGGGCGGTGAGTCTAGGTCTCTGTCCTGGTCACCTGTAGCAGTCTCTGCGTTGTCTGTAATCTTAAAGCGGAACTCTACCCCCCTTCTATTTAGGGGTGTCCTGGAGCTCCCTGCCGGCTGGTGGGCTTCCAGGTACCGATCTTCAGCCATTTTATTGGCTGGGCCAAGATGATATCCCTTTGGCGCAGGAGTCCTTTTTTTTTCTTCTTTTTTTAGTCCCACTTTAAACCATTAGTGTACTGGGCTCCCCTCCAGCATCGTGCTGTCCACGATCTTCCTCACCGATTGCTGATCTCTTTGGCTGGTCCTCTTCTTCTTGGTTCCAAACTTTTTGCCTGTTTTTTGATTGGCCGAGCCGGGGGGACCTCATTCCCACGCATGCACTTGGGAGTTCATTTAACATTAGCAGACTCGGAAATTGTACACAGGGCTGCGCTTTGGTCGCAAACAAGCCGGTCCGAAGACTTTAACCCTTTTGCTGCCAGAACAGTCTTTGTTTTGTTTTTACACACCTAAAACGCTTAAAAAAAATAAAAAAAAATTTAGGCCTGAAGATTACATAAACCCTACCCCCCCCAAACATGATTAATTTTCTGAAAGCGGACACCCTAGACGCAGGGATCTCCAAATTACGGCCCTAGTGCCTTGTTGTGGAACTACACATCTCATGAGGCATTGTAAAGCTCCTGACATTCACAGACACGACTAGGGCATGATGGGAATTGTAGTTCCTGAACATCTGGAGGGCCGTAGTTTGGAGACCCCCTGGGAGAATAAAATAGTTGCAGTTCCAAATTTTTATGAAGAAATAATTTCCGGGTGGCTGCACTTCCAAAAAATCCTTTTATTGAAGCTTTATATGACAAGTGGTTGACAGATGGAGCAGGGGACAAAGAGGTAGACGCGTGTTACGCAAATGTTAGCGCTTAGTCATTACCAGATGGAGCAGGGGACAAAGAGGTAGACGCGTTTCACGCAAATGTTAGCGCTTAGTCATTACCAGATGGAGCAGGGGACAAAGAGGTAGACGTGTTTCACGCAAATGTTAGCTCTTAGTAATTACTAGATGGAGCAGGGGACAAAGAGGTGGACGTGTTTCACGCAAATGTTAGCTCTTAGTCATTACTAGATGGAGCAGGGGACAAAGAGGTAGACGCGTTTTACGCAAATGTTAGCGCTTAGTCATTACCAGATGGAGCAGGGGACAAAGAGGTAGACGTGTTTCACGCAAATGTTAGCTCTTAGTCATTACTAGATGGAGCAGGGACAAAGAGGTGGACGTGTTTCACGCAAATGTTAGTGCCTAGTCATTACCAGATGGAGCAGGGGACAAAGAGGTAGTCGCAATTCACGCAAATGTTAGTGCTTAGTCATTACTAGATGGAGCAGGGGACAAAGAGGTAGATGTGTTTCACGCAAATGTTAGCTCTTAGTCATTACTAGATGGAGCAGGGGACAAAGAGGTAGACGCGTTTTACGCAAATGTTAGCGCTTAGTCATTACCAGATGGAGCAGGGGACAAAGAGGTAGTCGCAATTCACGCAAATGTTAGTGCTTAGTCATTACCAGATGGAGCAGGGGACAAAGAGGTAGATGTGTTTCGCGCAAATGTTAGTGCTTAGTCATTACCAGATAATGGTAATGTCTAAGCGCTAACATTTGCGCGAAACACGTCTACCTCTTTGTCCCCTGCTCCATCTGGTAATGACTAAGCACTAACATTTGCGTGAAACGCGTCTACCTCTTTGTCCCCTGCTCCATCTGGTAATAAGAGGTAGACTCGTTTCACGCAAATGTTAGTGCTTAGTCATTACCAGATGGAGCAGGGGGACAAAGAGGTAGACGTGTTTCACGCAAATGTTAGCGCTTAGTCATTACTAGATGGAGCAGGGGACAAAGAGGTAGATGTGTTTCGCGCAAATGTTAGTGCTTAGTCATTACCAGATAATGGTAATGTCTAAGCGCTAACATTTGCGCGAAACACGTCTACCTCTTTGTCCCCTGCTCCATCTGTCAACCACTTGTCATATAAAGCTTCAATAAAAGGATTTTTGGAAGTGCAGCCGTCCGGAATTACTTCTTCTTTGTTACATAGCATGTGAGCTAGGCTAGCACCTGACGTGTGTGTGTGTGTGTATTAACCAGACTCGCTCACCTGGAGCGGCTTTTCTTGTTCTAAATTTTTATGTCACACGCAAAAGTGTTTGTTTTTTATTTTTAGGGGACACAAACGCAATAAATTACCACATTTTTTTTGTGGTAAAATATAAAAGATGAGGTTGCACTAGAGCTGCACGATTCTGGCCAAAATGAGAATCGCGATTTATTTATTTTTTTGCTTGGAATAAAAGATCACGATTCTCGCAATGTAAAATCTTTCACATTATACAAAAAAAATGGGCTAACTTTACTGGTTAGTTTTTTCTTTCTTCCTTTTTTTTTTTTTTTTATTCATTAAAGCGGAGGGCCACCCTAAAGTAAAAAATAGCATTAAAATTCTTTAAAGAATTTAAAAAAAGAACAGTTGAAAAAAAAATAATTTTAACTTGCCTGAAACCCCTGTTGCTAGGCAGTCTTCCTAATCTGCCTCTTCCTATTCCACAGCGCTTCCTCCTTGGCAAGTGGCCCCGTTGCCTTCTGGGAACTGTGTGTGTCCCAGAAAACAACGGGGCCATTCACAAAGCGATGCGCAACTCGCGCATGGGCAGTGAAGCCGCAAGGCACCACTGCCTGTTTCCCTTAGTTAGGATGGACGGATGGGCCTCGGGGGGGGGGGGGGGGGGGCACGACATCGCGGGCTCGCTGGACAGGCACGTGTCCTTTTTAAAAGTCAGCAGCTACACTGTTTGTAGCTGCTGACTTTTAAAAAAAAAATAAAAAAATCGCGGCCGGAACCCCCTTTTTTAAAGTGATATTTTTTTTTTTTTTTTTTTTTTTTTTTTTTAAATTGCATGTGAAAGACTGCTGCGCAAATACAGTGTGACATAAAATATTGGAACAACCACCATTTCATTCTCTAGGGTGTCTACTAAAAAAATATATATATTGTATGCTGGCAGCACGGTAAAAAAAAGTCCCGCTAACCGCATCTTTGGAGCGGTGTGTATACCGCTCCTCCATCGCTCCTGCCCATTGAAATCAATGGGGCACCGCGGCTATACCGCCGGCAAAGCGCCTCTGCGCTTTGCGGTGGTTTTTAACCCTTTCTCGGCCGCTAGCGGGGGCGTAAAAACCGGCGCCGCTAGCAGCCGAATGGCGCCGCCAATCCGACGATAAAGCGGCGCTTTACCGCCGACGCACCTCCCGCCCCAGTGTGAAAAGGGCCTTACACACGAAGTCTATTCCATTGACAAATTGTTACAATATTTATACTTAAGTTCAACCAATAAAGAATGTTGTGTTTCTTGGCAGACTGCCTGTTTGTTTTTTCCTTCCTTTCTTTTGACAGCTGTCGGCTTCAGAAGAGCAGAGAGAATTCTTTGCATAGAAAGAATCGGGAAACACTTTAGTCAAGATCGCGATAACGATTCCTGACGATTAATCGTGCAGCTCTAGGTTGCACCGAAGAAATAGATACCCAACGTGTCCATACTTAAATTTGTGTGCGCCGGTGAAATGGTGACAAACTTCAGTACCCGATATTTTCTGTAGACGGCGCTTTAATCACCCCCCCCCCCCCCCCCCCCCATGACGTCCTGGACTTTGGGAATATTTAAATGATGAGGGGTGCCGGCGATTCTGTGCAGTCCAAGGACAATCCTAGCGACGTTTAATTAGAGGTCGACCGATATATCGGCCGATATTTGGTGTTTTTTTTCTTAATCGGCATCGGCCGATTGTGCTGATAAAAAAGGCCGATATAACTCAGCACGACTTGTAAATGACTTCTGAAGTCAATACAAGTTGCCTGTATTCTTCTCTGAAGCGACTTCTCCCCTCTCTGGGCAGCCAAATCTGATAAAAAGAACCTGAATTGATACAATGTTTACACTTCTGAATGAACTGAGCTCCCTGTGTAGAAGTTCTCAGTTTAACCATTTAAAGACTAAATCTTTTCTGACACTTGTTGCTTACAAGTAAAAATCTGCTAGAAAATCACTTATAACCCCCAAACATTATATATTTTTTTTTTAGCAGAGACCCTAGGGAATAAAATAGCTCTTGTTGCAATATTTTATGTCACACGGTATTTGCGCAGCGGTCTTTCAAACGCAATTAAAAAAAAAAAAAAAATACACTAATAAATTTAAAAAAAACTAAGCAGTAAAGTTAGCCCATTTTTTTTCGTCCAAAAGTTTTGATTACCTGTTTTTGTGTATTTATTTTTAAGATATAGTGTTTTTTTTATAAATATTTTTTTTATCTAAATTCTACATACAAGTGAACTGATTGGAGGTTTGTTTTGTTTAATAAATGTTTAAGGCCCCTTTCACACGGGACGGATCCGTGTTGATCCGCCCCGTGAACATCCGCTGCTCAGCGGGGATCTCTCCGTTTTCCCCAGCTGAGCCGGCGGATGACAGGGCGGGACCCGCACACTGTGCAGGGACCGCCCTGTCAGATCTCCGCTCTCCCCTATGGGGGATCGGAGGAACCTGGACCGTCTGTCAGTGTTCATCCGCTCTGCAGACGGATAGAAAAATAGGATTTTCTTCTGTCTACAGAATCGGACGAGAGCGGAGCCGGATGACATCGGGTGTTAGCGGATGTACATCCGCTGACACCCGCTATCCCATAGGGATGCATGTATGTTCGTATTTCATCCGAAAACGGATGGATGAAATACGGACATACGGTCCGCATGTGTGAAAGGGGCCTAAATGTAAAAAAATTTCTGTATCACTTTAGGTTGCTTTCACACTGCAGCGGGCATGCGTTGACGGTAAAACGCTGCTAGTTTTAGCTGCGCTTTACCGTCATTTTAGAGGCGCTATTCGGCTGCTAGCTGGGTTATAAGCTTCCCGCTAGCAGCCGAGGAAGGGGTTGAATGCGCCCCTGAAGCGCCGCCGCCGAAACGCTTTGCAGGCGCTTTGGCAGCGGTGCGCATTCATTTCAATGGGCAGGAGTGGTGGCGGAGGGGTATACACCGCTCCAAAGATGCTGCTTGCAGGACTTTTTTTTTTAACATCCTGCCAGCGCATCGCCTCAGTGTGAAAGCACTTGGGATATCACACTGAGACTGCAGGGGAGCCGTTTTACAGGCACTTTACAGGCGCTATTTTTAGCCCAAAAGCGCCTGAAAAACGCCCCATTGTGAAAGGGGTCTAACTGTTAAATTTTATGAGATGAAGGAAAAAAAAAAAAATCGGCCTAATATATCGGCCCAAAAAAATCGGCATTACATATCGGCCATCGGCCAGAGAAAAACCCATATCGGTCGACCTCTACGGTTAAGCCCCCACCGCCCTCCGGTGCTTCTACCAGCTCACCCCTGCGTTCGGCGAGGCGGTGAACGAAACGGTCGCCGCCTGAAGTTAAGCATAGAGATTTCCAGGGATTTTTTTTTTTTTTTTCTTGGATCTCGGCCTTTCCAGCATAGAGGAGAGATGTGGGGGGTCTTATAGACCCCACATCTCTCCATAAAGAGGACCTGTCGCGCACCATTCCTATTACAAGGGGTTTTTACATTCCTTGTAATAGAAATAAAAGTGATCCAACAATCATTTTTTTTTTTCAAGAGAAAGTGTAAAAGTAAAATAAAGAATAAAAAATTTAAAGCGTCCCCGGCATGCTCGCGCACAGAAGCGAACGCATACGTAAGTCGTGCCCACATATGTAAACGGCATTCAAATCACACGTGAGGTATCGCCGCGTGCGTTAGAGCAAAAGCAACAATTCCAGCACTAGACCTCCTCTAGTAACTCTAAACTAAAAAAAATTTTGAAGCGACGCCTATGGAGATTTTTAAGTACTGAAGTTTGGCGCCATTCCACAAGCGTGCGCAATTTCGAAGCATGGCATGTATCTATTTACGCGGCGTAACATTTAAGGTTTAGTCTTTTTTTTTTTTTTTTTTTTTAATGGTTAAACTTCCCTTATTTACTTAAGTTTATCGCTTTTGATCTAAGAATGAAGAGTTACAATGTTTCTAGTTCTCTATCAGCACAGACAATGTTGTTACAAACTTGGCAGACTGCCCGTTTGTTTTTTCTTTTGACAGCAGAGTGAGCAGAGAAGTCTCTAAACTTGTTACATGAAAGAATCGGGAAACTCTGCGTTAGAGATCGTGAGGGGGGGGTCGAATCGAGATCACGATTTTTTTAATGATTAATTGTGCAGCTCTTCTTTGAATGGCTTCATGCAGTTGGCCTGCAGCAAACTGATAAGTTGATCTCCCCCCCTCAGTTGCCTTTGTTGATATTTTTATTGCTTTTGCAGGAAGCGGTTAGAGAGAAAACCCGTGTTTCCAGTTGCGGTCCTGTTCCCGCTGGCAAAAAAAAAAAAAAAAAGCTGCTGCTTAATACATACAGTTTTGCCTTTTAGTTATTTAGTTCTCTCAGGAAGGTTTCCCCACCCCCATCATTTCATGACCAGGACATTTTTTGCGCTACTTTAACTGGTAATTGCACAGTCATGCAACACTGTACCCAAATGACCTTTTTTATATATAATCCCCCCCCCCCCACTAAAAAAAGAAAAATTGATAAAAATTTCAGTGTTGCATGACCGCGCAATTGTCATTCAAAGTGCGACAGCGCTAAAAACTGAAAAATGGCTTGGGCAGGAAGGGGGTGAAAGTGCCCAGTATTGAAGTGGTTAAATGTAACCATATTGCTGCACTCAGAGGCTCCTCTCCTTTTTTTTTTATACTCAGTTGTGACGTGACGCTACTCTTATATCAAGACATCGCTTGTATATCAAGGCAAAATTTCATTAAAACATTTTGCTTGTCTTGCAAAAAGCTCTCAAACCCAAGGTTTTACTTTAAAGATCGAAAACTTTGAAAAAAATTAAGTTTGTTTATAAAATTTTGTAAATAAGTAATTTTTCTCCTTCACTGATGGGGCGGCATTGATGGGCTCTGATGGGGCAGCACTGATGGGCTCTGATGGGGCGGCACTGATGGGCTCTGATGGGGCGGCACTGATGGGCTCGGATGGGGCGGCACTGATGGGCTCGGATGGGGCGGCACTGATGGGCTCGGATGGGGCGGCACTGATGGGACGGCTCTTATGGGGCGGCACTGTTGGGGCGGCTCTGATGGGGCGGCACTGTTGGGGCGGCAATGATGGGCTCTGATGGGGCGGCAATGATGGGCTCTGATGGGGCGGCAATGATGGGCTCTGATGGGCTCTGATGGGGCGGCACTAATAGACACTAGTCATTAGTGCCGGCACTGATGTGCGGCACTAATGATGAGGCACTGATGGGCGGCGCTGAAGGGACGGCACTAATGGACACTGATGGGCGGCACTAATGGACACTGATGGGCGGCACTAATGGACACTGATGGGCGGCACTAATGGACACTGATGGGCGGCACTAATGGACACTGATGGGCGGCACTAATGGACACTGATGGGCGGCACTAATGGACACTGATGGGCGGCACTAATGGACACTGATGGGCGGCACTAATGGACACTGATGGGCGGCACTAATGGACACTGATGGGCGGCACTAATGGACACTGATGGGCGGCACTAATAGAAGCCCTCCCGGCAAATTAAAGTGTTTATAAAGTGAGGGCGCAGGAGGCAGCTGGTCTGTCTTATGGAGTAGGAGAACACGATCTCATCCATGGCTTGGCGCTATTTAAGTCATGCTATAGAGCGGTGCACTAACCCACCAGACCCGTGTGAGTTCCCTCTAAGAGCCCTTGCACACTGGGGCGGTTTGCAGGCGCTATTGCGCTAATAATAGCGCCTGCAAACCGACCCGAAAGTGCCGCTGCTTGCATTCCAGTATGAAAGCCCCCGAGGGCTTGCACACTGGAGCGATGCGCTGGCAGGACGGTAAAAAAAGTCCTGCCAGCAGCATCTTCATGGCGGTGAAGGAGCGGTGTGTATACCGCTCCTTTACCGCTCCTGCCCATTGAGGTCACAGGCTCAGAGGTGAGCGGCCATTACCTGGGGGGGGGGGGGGGTGGGGAGCACCGGAGTGTAATCACTGCTGCAGATCGCTATATTCACCGTCACCTATCAAGTCACGTTTATTATCTCTGTATTAACCGCCTCACCCCCGCCCGCCGTCATATGACGTGACGGACTTTGAGCGGGGATATCTGTATGATGCCTGTAGCTACAGACAGAGATCATTCAGATATTGCCGTTTTCAGCCAGCGATTCCCTACACCATAAGAACGATCATAGCGGCTGGTCGTTCATACGGGAGGCGAGAGGGGATGCCCCCCTCCCCCCGCCGCCCTCCGGTTCTTCTACCAACTCACCGCTACGATCGGTGAGTCGGAGAACGGATCCCCCAGCCCCGGATGTTCACTATAGAGATTTCCGGTGGACCAGATGGTCGCCGGAGTCTCTATGATCGTTCGGAGGCCGGGCGCGATTGTGACGTCACGCCCGGCCTCTGCATTCAAAAAAACGGCGCCGCCTCAGCTGGGAAGTCAGGATCGTGTGTGTGTTTTTTTTTTTTTTTTTTCTTAAATTTATTTCCGGCTTCCCAGCCTAGTGGTGAGATGTGGGGTCTTATTGACCTCCATATCTCACTGTAAAGAGGACCTGTCATGTCATATTCCTATTACAAGGGATGTTTACATTCCTTGTAATAGGAATAAAAGTGATCAAATTTATTTATTTTTTTTTTTTAATGTGTCAAAAAAAAAAGTATAATTAACCATAAAAAAAAAATATTTTTTTTTTCAAAGCGCCCCTGTCCCCGTGTGCTCGCACGCAGAAGCGAACGCATACGTAAGTCCCGCCCACATATGAAAACGGTGTTCAAACCACACATGTGAGGTATCGATGCGAACGTTGGAGCGAGAGCAATAATTTTGTCCCTCCTCTGTAACTCAAAACATGTAACCAGTAAAAAAATTTTCAAGCGTCGCCTGTGGGGATTTTTAAGTACCGAACTTTGGCGCCATTCCACGAGCGTGTGCAATTTTGAAGGGTGGCATATTAGGTGTCTATTTACTTGGCGTAACTTCATCTTTCACAATATGCAAAAACATTGGGCTAACCTTACTGTTTTGTTTTTTTTTTGGTTTTTTTTTTTAAGCACAAAACTGTTCCCCCCCCCCCCCCAAAAAAAAAAAAACAACGCGTTAGAAAAATTGCTGCGCAAATACCGTGCGAGATAAAAAGTTGCAACAACCGCCATTGTATTCTCTAGGGTCTTTGCTAAAAAAAAAAAACATATATAATGTTTGGGGGTTCTATGTCATTTTTCTAGCAAAAAAAAAAAAATGTTGATTTTTACATGTAGGAGAGAAATGTCAGACTTGGGCTGGATGGGGAGGGGTTAAGGACACAGAAAACTGATCCTGGGTGGTCAGAATATCACCGACTTTATAGGCACTTGAGCACTTTATGGGTGACTTTTGTATCAATATTTATATTATATGAAATGTGTGTATATTCCTGTTTATATGATGTTGTAAGCTGTATGACGACATTCGTCACTTATATATTATTATTTCATCCTTGGACCTAATTTTATAGGAACATCAACTTTGTTTGTTAGAAATGAACGGGGGAAATACCATTTCTGCATCACATGACCTCCCCTGTGTTGGCCAGTCTTGATCTTTGCAGAGAAGTGGGAGGGGCCAAGATTCTCTTCTGCTGGCTGGCTGATATCCCAGGGTAATCTCCGCCCTTCCTGCTTCTATCCATAGAGCGAGGCTGGCCAGCACGGGGAGGGGGGGGGGGGTCATGTGATCGCACGCCTGCAGTGTCAGAAAAGGTATTTCTCCCTTTCATTTCTAACTTACACTTTCATTAAAGTGGTGTCCACCCTAAAAAAAAAAAAGTCATGATTGTGCCTAAAAAAAAAAAAAAAATTGGGATATATTTTTTTTTTTTTTTACTCACCTCTAAATGCCTGTTGCTAGGGGATCCCTCGTAGTCTGCCTCTTTCAGTGCCTGGGCTGGTGACATCACTTCCCCCTCGACACAGGAAGGGCTCCGCTCTGCTCCCTCCCTCCTGTCAATCATCTGGGACCCATTACAGGTCCCAGGTGACTGAGCGGCCAATCACGGCTCGCGGCGCCGCTCACGTAATGCGCAGTGGGTGCCCGACTGTGAAGCCACAGCCCGGCGCCCACAGTTGCAATTCCGGCGCCGCCGAACGGAGGGGGAGACGAGCGGGGCTTCGATCCCCCGCATCGCTGGACCCTGGGACAGGTAAGTGTCCAATTAAAAGTCAGCAGCTGCAGTATTTTTGTTAATTTTTTTTTTTTTTTTTTTTTGATTGGCCCTCCCTTTTAATGGCAGCATATTTGTATAGGATTCCTTTCCTATGTGCTGCGTTATGCAGCTGAATAGGGGCGGGGAGGAAAGCGATCTCATGATGACAGGGAGGGAGGGAGGGGGTGGGGAGAGACTGTCCAGAGGAGAGAGCAGGGCTGCGGGATGACGAGGCACGTAAACTGACCACGCTAGTCTGGGCTCAGCAGCCCTGATTATTGTGGCCAGCAGAGGAAGGGGGACTCCAACTGGCAGGATCAACCAGGTTTATTACCAGTTAGGAAGAGAAGAATTGCACAGCACTGTGCTCTTGTTCATGCCTTTTAAAAGGAACAGGACCTTTTTTATTTTTTAGGTTTGCCAACGCTTTAAGCCCGTACTGTATTTGGGTATAGCGTGGGCAGGAAGGGGTTAACTGATCCCTCCCTGTATTGAATGGTGTTGTAGCTATTAGAGCTGCACGATTCTGGCCAAAATGAGAATCAAGATTTTTTTTTTTTTTGCCTGGAATAAAAAGATCACGAATCTCGTGACGTAAAATCTTTCACATTATACAAAAAAAAAAAAAAAGGATAACTTTATTTTTATTTTTATTTTTTTATTTTTTTATTCATTAAAGTAATTTTTTCCAAAAAAAAAGACCCCTGAGCAAATACAGTGTGACATAAAATATTGCAACAACCACCATTTTATTCTCTAGGGTGTCTACTAAAAAAATTATATGTTTGGGGGTTCTAAGTAATTTTCTAGCAAAAAAAAAAAAAAAAAATTTTAACTTGAAACCAACAAATGTCAGAAAAAGGTTTAGTGTTTAAGTGGTTAAACTTTTTTCACTAACACAGGAAGTCTATTCCATTGACAAATTGTTACAATGTTTATACTTCAGTTCAACTGATAAAGAATGTTGTGATTCTTGGCAGACTGCCCGTTTTTCTCTTCCTTTCTTTGCTGTGGCTTCAGAAGAGCAGAGAGAATTCTTTGCATAGAAGGAATTGGGAAACACTTTAGTCGAGATGGCGATACCGATTCTTGACGATTAATTGTGCAGTTCTAGTAGCTCTACTGTCTGCCCTCATGCAAACTGTTGGCGCTTTATAAATCCTATATGATAATAATAATAATAATTTAGGCCAAAATGTATCTGCTACATGTCGCAAGCGCTGGCAGTGATCGGGGTCTCCTTTGCTTTCAGTTCTGTAAGGCTGGGATCACATGTATGTGAATTGGATGCGTTTTTAACCGTGTGAATGTGACCGGCTTTCAATGGAGCGGGTTCACACACATGTGCGGGGGGGGGGGGGGGGGGGGTTGGGTCCGGTTCAGGTGCAAATTCAGGTAAAAATTCACACCTGACCCGGTGAAAAAAACGCATCGGACAGGAAGCCGCATATATGTGAACCCGGCCTAACTAAAAGCAGGGAGAAATTCAGCCAGATCTGCGCAACACCAACACACAGATCTCTGTGCTGTGATTGGCCACAGCCGATCAGCAGGTATACAGCCAAAAATGACCTGCTGACAAACTTGTGCTGTATCCAATCACAGCCTTTATACACGTCCTCTGCAGAGATACATTGTACACTTTATACACGTCCTTTGCAAGGATACATTGTACACTTTATACACGTCCTCTGCAAGGATACATTGTACACTTTATACACGGCCTCTGCAGGGATACATTGTACACTTTATACACGTCCTCTGCAAGGATACATTGTACACTTTATACACGGCCTCTGCAAGGATACATTGTACACTTTATACACGGCCTCTGCAGGGATACATTGTACACTTTTTATACACGGCCTCTGCAAGGATACATTGTACACTTTATACACGGCCCCTGCAATACATTGTACACTTTATACACGGCCTCTGCAAGGATACATTGTACACTTTATACACGTCCTCTGCAAGGATACATTGTACACTTTATACACGGCCTCTGCAAGGATACATTGTACACTTTATACACGGCCTCTGCAAGGATACATTGTACACTTTATACACGGCCTCTGCAAGGATACATTGTACACTTTATACACGGCCTCTGCAAGGATACATTGTACACTTTATACACGGCCTCTGCAAGGATACATTGTACACTTTTTATACACGGCCTCTGCAAGGATACATTGTACACTTTATACACGGCCCCTGCAATACATTGTACACTTTATACACGGCCTCTGCAAGGATACATTGTACACTTTATACACGTCCTCTGCAAGGATACATTGTACACTTTATACACGGCCTCTGCACAGATACATTGTACACTTTATACACGTCCTCTGCAAGGATACATTGTACACTTTATACACGTCCTCTGCAATGATACATTGTACACTTTATACACGGCCTCAAGGATACATTGTACACTTTATACACGTCCTCTGCAATGATACATTGTACACTTTATACACGGCCTCTGCAGGGATACATTGTACACTTTATACACGGCCTCTGCAAGGATACATTGTACACTTTATACACGGCCTCTGCAAGGATACATTGTACACTTTATACACGTCCTCTGCAAGGATACATTGTACACTTTATACACGGCCTCTGCAAGGATACATTGTACACTTTATACACGGCCTCTGCAAGGATACATTGTACACTTTATACACGTCCTCTGCAGGGATACATTGTACACTTTATACACGTCCTCTGCAAGGATACATTGTACACTTTATACACGTCCTCTGCAAGGATACATTGTACACTTTATACACGTCCTCTGCAAGGATACATTGTACACTTTATACACGTCCTCTGCAAGGATACATTGTACACTTTATACACGTCCTCTGCAAGGATACATTGTACACTTTATACACGTCCTCTGCAAGGATACATTGTACACTTTATACACGGCCTCTGCAAGGATACATTGTACACTTTATACACGGCCTCTGCAAGGATACATTGTACACTTTTTATACACGTCCTCTGCAAGGATACATTGTACACTTTTTATACACGTCCTCTGCAAGGATACATTGTACACTTTATACACGTCCTCTGCAATGATACATTGTACACTTTATACACGGCCTCTGCAAGGATACATTCTACACTTTATACACGTCCTCTGCACAGATACATTGTAGACTTTATACACGGCCTCTGCAAGGATACATTGTACACTTTATACACGTCCTCTGCAAGGATACATTGTACACTTTATACACGTCCTCTGCAGGGATACATTGTACACTTTTTATACACGGCCTCTGCAAGGATACATTGTACACTTTATACACGGCCCCTGCAATACATTGTACACTTTATACACGTCCTCTGCAAGGATACATTGTACACTTTATACACGTCCTCTGCAAGGATACATTGTACACTTTATACACGTCCTCTGCAAGGATACATTGTACACTTTATACACGTCCTCTGCAAGGATACATTGTACACTTTATACACGGCCTCTGCAAGGATACATTGTACACTTTATACACGGCCTCTGCAAGGATACATTGTACACTTTATACACGGCCTCTGCAAGGATACATTGTACACTTTTTATACACGTCCTCTGCAAGGATACATTGTATACTTTATACACGTCCTCTGCAATGATACATTGTATACTTTATACACGTCCTCTGCAATGATACATTGTACACTTTATACACGGCCTCTGCAATGATACATTGTACACTTTATACACGGCCTCTGCAAGGATACATTCTACACTTTATACACGTCCTCTGCACAGATACATTGTAGACTTTATACACGGCCTCTGCAAGGATACATTGTAGACTTTATACACGGCCTCTGCAATGATACATTCTACACTTTATACACGTCCTCTGCACAGATACATTGTACACTTTATACACGGCCTCTGCACAGATACATTGTACACTTTATACACGGCCTCTGCAAGGATACATTCTACACTTTATACACGTCCTCTGCACAGATACATTGTACACTTTATACACGTCCTCTGCACAGATACATTGTAGACTTTATACACGGCCTCTGCAAGGATACATTGTACACTTTATACACGTCCTCTGCAAGGATACATTGTATACTTTATACACGTCCTCTGCACAGATACATTGTAGACTTTATACACGGCCTCTGCAAGGATACATTGTACACTTTATACACGTCCTCTGCAAGGATACATTGTACACTTTATACACGTCCTCTGCACAGATACATTGTAGACTTTATACACGGCCTCTGCAAGGATACATTGTACACTTTATACACGGCCTCTGCAAGGATACATTGTACACTTTATACACGTCCTCTGCACAGATACATTGTAGACTTTATACACGGCCTCTGCAAGGATACATTGTACACTTTATACACGTCCTCTGCAAGGATACATTGTACACTTTATACACGTCCTCTGCAAGGATACATTGTATACTTTATACACGTCCTCTGCAGGGATACATTGTACACTTTATACACGGCCTCTGCAAGGATACATTCTACACTTTATACACGTCCTCTGCACAGATACATTGTAGACTTTATACACGGCCTCTGCAGGGATACATTGTATCTCCCCCTTCACCCTATAGAAGAGAAAGAAATACAAGAGATTCACTTCTCAAAGAAGATTGGCTATCAGTGATCACATGATCAGGAGCTCATCCTTATGGCTCCTGATCGTTACTCTGAGACCTGGAGCTTCCGGTGACGTTGATCCGGCGCACTGAACGATTATATATGCAGAAAGAAATACGTTTGCCTTCAGGCCTTGTGCACACAATGGGTTTGCCCAATTCTGTCAGACACCTTTTCTCCTGGCAGCAGCTCTTCTAGGCGCATGGAAAGGGTTGGGCATGAATTCATTTCATAGAATGATTTATTTTGCCCATTTGAAATGGACTCTCCAGCGCAGTCTAGTAGTGTCGGGACGCTGCGGCTCCTGGACGGTGCTGGCAGTTGGGTTTTTATGTTTTTCTGCCTCTGCATGGACACACAGGCTAACATGGAGGGGGGTTTAGAGGCAGAAAAAAAACACCAGATGCCCCTGACAGCGCTAAAAACATCCAGTATGCTTGAGGTGTTCGTTATACTTTAAGCTAGTCTGTTATAATGTAATTCTATACATGTGTGTGTTAAACCCAGAAACAAACCTTTTATTATATTGCAGCTTACCAATTCTTAGATGTGATGACTGCGCAGGAAGGACAGAGGAGGACAGAGAGCAGTGCTGGGAGGACCAGGGACAGTGCAGGTATGACAGAGAACAGCGCAGGGGGGACACGGGCACTGCAGGGAGGACAGAGGGCACGGGGGACATGGGCACTGCAGGGAGGACAGAGGAGGACAGAGAGCAGTGCTGGGAGGACCAGGGACAGTGCAGGTATGACAGAGAACAGCGCAGGGGGGACACGGGCACTGCAGGGAGGACAGAGGGCATGGGGGACACGGGCACTGCAGGGAGGACAGAGGGCATGGGGGACACGGGCACTGCAGGGAGGACAATGGAGTGCACAGAGAACAGGGCGGACCGAGGACATAGGGGACACGGGCAGGGGGGGCACTGCAGGGAGGACAGAGGGCATGAGGGACACAGGCAGGGGGGACATAGGCGGGGAGGGCATGGGGGACACGGGCACTGCAGGGAGGACAGAGGGCAGTGGGGGACACGGGCAGGGAGGACAGTGGAGTGCACAGAGGGCAGGGGGGACACTGGCACTGCAGGGAAGACAGAGGGCTGGAGCACAGAGGGCATAGGGGACACTAGCAGGGCAGGAGGGGGGGCACTGCAGGGAGGACGGAGGGCAGGCAGGGGAACATGGGCACTGCAGGGAGGGCAGGGTGGACACGGGCACTGCAGGGAGGGCGGGGAGGACAGAGTGCAGGGGGACACGGGCACTGCAGGGAGGACAGTGGCGTGCACAGAGGGCAGGGCGGGGAGGACAGAGTGCAGGGGGACACGGGCACTGCAGGGAGGACAGTGGCGTGCACAGAGGGCAGGGCGGGGAGGACAGAGTGCAGTGGGGGACCCATAGTTACATAGTAGGTGAGGTTGAAAAAAGACACAAGTCCAACCTATGTGTGTGATTATGTGACACAGCCAGGGCAGGGAGGACAGGAGTGCACAGGGGGCAGGGGGGGGGGGGGGGAACACAGGCAGGGCAGGATGGACACAGGCACTGCAGGGAGGACAGTGGAGTACACTCAGTGCATGGAGGACAGAAGTCAGGGTAGGGGGGACACGGGCACTGCAGGGGGCACAGTGCAGTGCACAGAGGGCAGGGAGGACACGGGCACTTCAGGGAGGACAGTGGAGTACTCGCAGTACATGGAGGACAGAGGTCAGTGTAGGGGGGGACACGGGCACTGCAGGGGGGACAGTGGAGTACACTCAGTGCATGGAGGACAGAAGTCAGGGTAGGGGGGACACGGGCACTGCAGGGGGCACAGTGCAGTGCACAGAGGGCAGGGAGGACACGGGCACTTCAGGGAGGACAGTGGAGTACTCGCAGTACATGGAGGACAGAGGTCAGTGTAGGGGGGGACACGGGCACTGCAGGGGGGACAGTGGAGTGGACAAAGGGCAGGGCGGACACGGGCAGGGCAGGGAGGACAGTGGAGTACACGCAGTGCATGGAGGACAGAGGTCAGGGTAGGGGGGACACGGGCACTGTAGGGGGGACAGTGGAGTGGACAGAGGGCAGGGGGAACACGGGCAGGGCAGGAGGGACACGGGCACTGCAGTGGGGACAGTGGAGTACACGCAGTGCATGGAGGACAGAGGTCAGGGTAAGGGGGGGCAGTGGGGGAGGGCAGTGCAGTGGGGCACACTGTCAGAGCAGAAGGGACACGGGCAATGCAGGGAGGACAGATCAGTGTACAGAAGGCAGGGGGGAAGCGGGCACTGCAGGGAGGACAGTGGAGTGCACAGGGGGCAGGGCATGGATGACAGGGGGCAGTGCAGGGAGGGCAGGGGCACTGCAGGCCCTGGCTGTGTTGTCTGGCAGTGGTGCTTGTATCACAAAACTAGCTGAAAAAACAAAAACAAAAAAAAAAGTTTGCCGTTTCCACGCTTTCAGCTTTGATTAAGCCTATTAGCATAACGGCTTTACATTGTCTGGTGTCTTCAGTCACCCCTGACGTGGATTTTTCACATTCCCGAATCAGATTCGGCGCTCTCAGGTTGTGTTTATACCTCCTACTTATCTCGCTGTGTAATTCTACTAGTCAGCAAGTCTGGGAATAGCTGGAGCCGCGGGCTGTGAGTGCAACTTCTGCTGCTTGTGTCACCTGATTGGCTGAACCAAATCAACACCCCAGGTGTTTTGGATATCGATCTATCTTCTGTACACCCCCCCCCCCTCCCCCCCACCAGCACCACCACCACCGCCGTCACAGCTATATAGTGAGCTCTGGAGGAGGGTAGGTTGTGGGAGATGGTGGTTATTGCTAAAGGGAACCTGTCACTGGACAGTCGCATACAGACGGTTATTTGTCGGAAATGGCAGATGCCGCATTCTACCATCCCAAGTCCAATGTAAGTGGGGGGGGGGTCCATGCTGAGCTGAGGCCCTGCCCACCAACCCATACTGGACAATGAGTGAGCAGTGGAACACTGATGAAGCCATCACTCTGCTCCTGTCTTCATTTGTTCTTCAGCAGAGAGCTGATTGGCTCTTAGTGCTGCCCGCCCTTTCCCAGTCCTGCTGTACAGGACACTGGTACTATTTTACTTTAGAATTGTATAGTTGTGGTTTTTTATTTTAAATCAGTACATAACTAATATAGCCG
Source organism: Lithobates septentrionalis (assembly GCA_037952835.1). Classification (NCBI taxonomy): domain Eukaryota; kingdom Metazoa; phylum Chordata; class Amphibia; order Anura; family Ranidae; genus Lithobates; species Lithobates septentrionalis. The sequence continues at coordinate 24,392 of JBBDGP010004410.1, forward strand.
CTAATATTAATCATTGTGTTCTGCCAGCTGGGACTGCTCCCTAAGGCCCCTCTGCCAGCAGAATACAAAAGCGCAGTGGGAGGGATTCCCCCATTAACACTGACTGTGCGATTTTTTTTTTTTTTTTTTTTTTTCGTGCAGAAAAAAGAAAATCTATTAATCTATGGGCTGCTTAAAGCCGGCCATACATGGAGTGATTTTCTTTCCTGCAACCACGGGAATCCCTCCTGCAGAGCCAATGTGTCGGGGGGAGAGGACGACAACAACTGAGGGAGCAGTCCTGGCCAGGAGAACACAATGATTACTGCTAGCAACTCTAATAGCTGCTAGCAATAATCACATGTAAAATCCGTCAGGCTGGTTGTACCCACGTTGATCCATTGAGCAACTTTGGTACATTCAGTCTGCTCACACATGGTCCGAATCTTAGCAGGTTCCTGGTGATCCGGGCCGAGACTCGAACTGTGTACCGCCGGCTTAAGCCATAACTGTGTCTCCTGCTCGATGTGGAGGTTATCTGTGCACAGACCTGAATTGTAGTGAGGACAGGATTATCATACGGGAAAGCCGGGCTGGCCGGTAATTTATTATTGTCTAAACAGTGTAAGACTATCAGAGGTGGTGATGAAGAGGGCGGTGAGGAAGGTGGACATGTAATGGGAAAGGGTGGTGAGTGGCAAGGAAGGAGGCTGAGCGATGAGGAAGTGGGGAGAGCGTAAAGAGGGAGAGTGCTGGGGGGGAGGGGGGGCGGCGGGGCAGTGAAAGGAAGGGGGTTGAAGAAGAGAGTGATAGGGAAGGGGGTAGGTGGCGGGGGGGTAGGCGGTGAGGAAGAGGGAGGGGTGAGCGGTAAGTAATATGGGGATAACGCTGAGTGAGGAAGTGGGGAGAGATAGAGGGAAGGGGGGTGGGAGATGAGGAAGAGGGGAGAGCAATGGGGAAGATGAATAAGGAAGGGGGGGAGAGCTGCGAGAAAGGGGTGTGAAGAGGGCAGAAGAGTGATGGGGTAGGAGGGAAAGCTATGAGGAAGATGGTGGGGAAGGGGGGAAAGTGGTGAGGAAGGGGGGTGAAGAAGAGAAGAGAGTAATGGGGGAGGGGGGTAGGCTGTGAGGAGGGAGGGAGAGCAGCGAGGAGGGGAGCAGTGAGGAAGGTAGAGGGGTAAGTGGTAAGGAATATAGGGATAGCAGTGAGGAAGTGGGGAGAAATAGGGGGAAGGGGGGTGAGTGGTGAGGAAGGGGAAGGGGAGAGTGAAGCGAGGAAGGTGGATGAGGAAGAGTGGAGAGCAGTGAAGAAGAGGGGGGGGAAGGGGAAGCGGTGAGAAAGGTGGATGAGGAAGGGGGGGGAAAGCGGTGAGGAAGGAGGGGGTTGGGCAGTGAGGAAGGTGGATGAGGAAGAGTGGAGAGTAGTGGGAAAGGGGTGAGGAAAGGGGTGAGGAAGGAGGGGGTTGGGCGATGAGGAAGAGTGGAGAGCAGTTGGGAAGGGGGGAAGCGGTGAGGAAGGACAGGGTTGGGCGGTGAGGAAGTTGGATGAGGAAGAGTGCAGAGCAATGCGGAATTGGGGGGGGCATGAAGCGGTGAGGAAGGAGGGGGTTGGGCGGTGAGGAAGAGTGGAGAGCAGTGGGGAAGGGGGGAAAGCGGTGAGGAAAGAGGCGGTTGGGCGGTGAGGAAGAGTGGAGAGCAGTGGGGAAGGGGGGAGGAAAGGGGTGAGGAAGGAGGGGGTTGGGCGATGAGGAAGAGTGGGGAGGGGGGGAAAGTGGTGAGGAAGGAGGGTGGGCCGTGAGGAAGAGGGGAGATTAGTGGGGAAGGGGGGAAAGTGGTGAGGAAGGAGGGTGGGCTGTGAGGAAGGTGGATGAGGAAGAGTGGAGAGCAGTGGGAAGGGGGGGGGAGCGGTGAGGAAGAGGGGGAAGGAGGGGGTTGGGCGGTGAGGAAGAGTGGAGAGCAGTGGGGAGGGGTGAGGAAGAGGGGGGAAGGAGGGGGTTGGGCGGTGAGGAAGAGGGGAGATTAGTGGGGAAGGGGGGAAAGTGGTGAGGAAGGAGGGTGGGCCGTGAGGAAGGTGGATGAGGAAGAGTGGAGAGCAGTGGGAAGGGGGGGGGGGAGCGGTGAGGAAGAGGGGGAAGGAGGGGGTTGGGCGGTGAGGAAGAGTGGAGAGTAGTGGGAAAGGGGTGAGGAAGGGGGGGAAAGGGGTGAGGAAGGGGGGGAAAGGGGTGAGGAAGGAGGGGGTTGGGCGATGAGGAAGAGTGGAGAGCAGTTGGGAAGGGGGAAGCGGTGAGGAAGGACAGGGTTGGGCGGTGAGGAAGTTGGATGAGGAAGAGTGCAGAGCAATGCGGAATTGGGGGGGGGGGGGGGCATGAAGCGGTGAGGAAGGAGGGGGTTGGGCGGTGAGGAAGAGTGGAGAGCAGTGGGGAAGGGGGGAAAGCGGTGAGGAAGGAGGGGGTTGGGCGGTGAGGAAGAGTGGAGAGCAGTGGGGAGGGGTGAGGAAGAGGGGGGGAAGGAGGGGGTTGGGCGGTGAGGAAGAGGGGAGATTAGTGGGGAAGGGGGGAAAGTGGTGAGGAAGGAGGGTGGGCCGTGAGGAAGGTGATGAGGAAGAGTGGAGAGCAGTGGGAAGGGGGGGGGGGGAGCGGTGAGGAAGAGGGGGAAGGAGGGGGTTGGGCGGTGAGGAATAGTGGAGAGTAGTGGGAAAGGGGTGAGGAAGGGGGGGAAAGGGGTGAGGAAGGGGGGGAAAGGGGTGAGGAAGGAGGGGGTTGGGCGATGAGGAAGAGTGGAGAGCAGTTGGGAAGGGGGGAAGCGGTGAGGAAGGACAGGGTTGGGCGGTGAGGAAGTTGGATGAGGAAGAGTGCAGAGCAATGCGGAATTGGGGGGGGGGGGGGGCATGAAGCGGTGAGGAAGGAGGGGGTTGGGCGGTGAGGAAGAGTGGAGAGCAGTGGGGAAGGGGGGAAAGCGGTGAGGAAGGAGGGGGTTGGGCGGTGAGGAAGAGTGGAGAGCAGTGGGGAAGGGGGGAGGAAAGGGGTGAGGAAGGAGGGGGTTGGGCGATGAGGAAGAGTGGAGAGCAGTGGGGAGGGGTGAGGAAGAGGGGGGGAAGGAGGGGGTTGGGCGGTGAGGAAGAGGGGAGATTAGTGGGGAAGGGGGGAAAGTGGTGAGGAAGGAGGGTGGGCCGTGAGGAAGGTGGATGAGGAAGAGTGGAGAGCAGTGGGAAGGGGGGGGGAGCGGTGAGGAAGAAGGGGAAGGAGGGGGTTGGGCGGTGAGGAAGAGTGGAGAGTAGTGGGAAAGGGGTGAGGAAGGGGGGGAAAGGGGTGAGGAAGGGGGGGAAAGGGGTGAGGAAGGAGGGGGTTGGGCGATGAGGAAGAGTGGAGAGCAGTTGGGAAGGGGGGAAGCGGTGAGGAAGGACAGGGTTGGGCGGTGAGGAAGTTGGATGAGGAAGAGTGCAGAGCAATGCGGAATTGGGGGGGGGGGGCATGAAGCGGTGAGGAAGGAGGGGGTTGGGCGGTGAGGAAGAGTGGAGAGCAGTGGGGAAGGGGGGAAAGCGGTGAGGAAGGAGGGGGTTGGGCGGTGAGGAAGAGTGGAGAGCAGTGGGGAAGGGGGGAGGAAAGGGGTGAGGAAGGAGGGGGTTGGGCGATGAGGAAGAGTGGAGAGCAGTGGGGAGGGGTGAGGAAGAGGGGGGAAGGAGGGGGTTGGGCGGTGAGGAAGAGGGGAGATTAGTGGGGAAGGGGGGAAAGTGGTGAGGAAGGAGGGTGGGCCGTGAGGAAGGTGGATGAGGAAGAGTGGAGAGCAGTGGGAAGGGGGGGGGGAGCGGTGAGGAAGAAGGGGAAGGAGGGGGTTGGGCGGTGAGGAAGAGTGGAGAGCAGTGGGGAGGGGTGAGGAAGAGGGGGGAAGGAGGGGGTTGGGCGGTGAGGAAGAGGGGAGATTAGTGGGGAAGGGGGGAAAGTGGTGAGGAAGGTGGATGAGGAAGAGTGGAGAGCAGTGGGAAGGGGGGGGGGAGCGGTGAGGAAGAAGGGGAAGGAGGGGGTTGGGCGGTGAGGAAGAGTGGAGAGCAGTGGGAAAGGAGACACTTTGTCAACATTGGATGATGGCTGCACCATTGGACCTTCCCGCCTTGTAGAGTTCAGGAGTCACCCGATCAATTATTTACTACTATACAAACAATCCAGACACACAAGCTCAATATTCCAGTCTTCTCCTCTCCGTTGGGATTTTTTGCTGCCTCAACAAAAAAAACAAAAAAAAAGGAATTTGTTCTGCTGAGCCAGACACTTGAAGAAATTTGCTCAGATTTTTTTTTATTTTGGGGGGGGGGGGGGGGGGCTTTCGGTAGTCCTCTTTGAGTGTGGTTTACTGCGGTTAACTGTCCGTATCTTTTTTTTATTTTGGAGCATTGCGGGTAGAAACCAGGTCGCACCTGCTCCCTTGTAACTCCGGAGGACTCCTTAATGAATGGTGTCATTCTTGTTGCCGTGACAACCAGCCCAGGCCCTCCAGAGAGCAGCTGCCGGGTTATTAGAACGTCCTCGTCTCACTCAATGAGGACACAGTAGATACCTGAGCTGTCCCCGGGGGCCGGCGGTGGCACCGCGTACTGTCTTTTCTTTCTGAACTGCTAATTATTTGTCATTGTGAAGAGATGGTGACGGATGTACGCTGCCCAGTTTGACAACCACGCCAAGGGAGGGGGGGGGGGGCCCTTTATTTTTTCTATATGTGTCTTAAAGCAGACCTTCAACCTTTGCATAATTCCAAATTCCACAATCGGAGAATCCTTTTCTTTTAAGCAGGTCCTGGCCCTGCACTTCTGGTTCATGCCTAGTATTCCCCTGGAATACTCGAGCCCCTTGGGATTCTGGCATCACCCATCCCAGGAGGCTTTCGGGGCAATGTCCAACATGCTACGCATGCGTCGGGCAGTCTCAGACACACTGCGCATGTGTTGCAGAACATCAAGGGGCTAGATGCAAGAACCCACCGGAAGAGACACCTATCCACCTGACGATGGCGGCGCTGGACCCGGTGGTGAATTAGAAGGTTTCACCAGATAAAACTGGATTCGCATGGTAAGTATGAGGACCAAAGTTAAGGGGTGGGGGGTAAAGTTCCTCCTTAAAGCGGGGCGCCGCCGAAAATTTTTTTTTTAAAAGTCAGCAGCTACAAATACTGCAGCTGCTGACTTTTAAAACATGGACACTTACCTGTCCAGGGCGCCCGCGATGTCAGCACCCGAGGCCGAAGCGTCTCTCCGTCCTCGGGTGCTGCCGCCTCCATCTTCGGTAAGGGAATCAGGAAGTTAAGCCGTGCGGCTTCACTTCCCGGTTCCCTACTGCGCATGCGCGAGTCGCGCCGCGCAATAAGGATGCTCCCTGCTGCCTCTGGGACCCGTGTGTTTCCCAGCAGGCAGCGGGGAGGGAGCAGGAAGTGGCGTAAATAACCGCAGATTCTGCGGCTATCTATGCCGGAAGTGGGTACAGATACCTGTAATATACAGGTATCTGTACTCCCCTCCCCCCTGAAAGGTGCCAACTGTGTCACCGGAGGGGGGGAGGAATCTGATGAGTGGAAGTTCCACTTTTGGGTGGAACTCCACTTTAAAGTGTGTTTAAACCAAAAGACAGAAATGTCATATTGCCAGTAACAGACTGTCCTAGAGTGACAACTCTCGCTCACCATACTGTATCTATGGTAGAGCAGCGTTGTCATTATATGACAGGATTACAGAGCCACCCCCCTTTTTTCCTCTCCATAACACCAGGGGGAGATTGTTACCCCCCCCCCCTCCCCCCCCCAAAAAAAAACCCCGACCTAATGTCATTGGTCCTCTTCAGGACAGTTAATCTGTCCTCTGTCAGTCATGCCCGTTTCCAATGAAGCCAGCTGGTCTTACACCCCCCCCCCCCCCCAGGGGGTGCTCCACCTCACGGGCTGGGCTCACAATACTCCGGGACTAAATGGAGCCCATATGTCGTCATGTTACTGCTGCTTAGTCTTGGAAGAATGCTGGCCACCTGTCAGGAGAAGAAGCTGCGGTGACGTCACTGGACCAACAAGAAGATAGCCGGAATAAGGTATGTATAGGGCGGGGGTAGGCCAACTTCGGCCCTTTAGTGGTTGCTGAACTAAAAGTCCCATCATGCCTCTGGGAGTTGTCCTTTTGGCTGTCAAGAGTCTTGCAGTGCCTCATGGAACTTGTAGTTCTGCAACAGTTGAAGGGCCAAACTGCAAGACACGTTGGGGTTGATTTACTCAAATTGGAGAGTCCAAAATCTGGTGCAGCTGTGCATGGTAGCCAACCAGCTTCTAACTTCAGCTTGCTCAATGAAGCTTTGGCCATGAAACCTGGAAGCTGATTGGTTTCTCTGCAGATCTGCACCAGATTTTGCATTCTCCAGTTTTAGTAAATCCCCCCCCCCCCCTTTATTCTGTCTCTGGGGGTCATGCTTTTGGCAGTCAAGTCTTGCAATGCCTCATGGAACTTGTAGTTCTGCAACAGCCAGAGGGCAGAAGTTTGCCTAGGGGGTTTTAGAAAATGGTGGGGGTGGGGCTTTGGAGGGTGGGGGCGGGGCTTTGGAGTAGGGCTGAAATGATTCATCAGTAATGCAGTAATCATCAGTATGGAAAGATGTTGTCTACGATTTTCATTATGGATTCGTTGGTCTGCACGCACCTTCCTCCCTGCCTGTCAGTCCTGCCTCTGTCCCAGTGTTACACAATACCCTGTGTACAAGCCGCGCTCATGTGACCGGGCTTACTTTTAAAGTACAGTGGCAAGACATTCATACAATGGCAAAACATTGATTTTGGTAATTCTGGGAGGACGAGTGCCCCATCATTGGTGTTCTGGTGGGGAATAGTGCCCCATCATTAGTATTCTTAGGGAGGGGGCGAATAGTGCCCCATCAATGGGGTTCTGGGAGGGGGGCGAATGGTGCCCCATCATTGGTGTTCTGGGGGGGGGGGGAGTAGTACCCCAGCATTGGTGTTCTGGGGGGGGGGAGTAGTACCCCAGCATTGGTGTTCTGGGGGGGGGGGAGTAGTACCCCAGCATTGGTGTTCTGGGGGGGGGAGTAGTACCCCAGCATTGGTGTTCTGGGGGGGAGTAGTACCCCAGCATTGGTGTTCTGGGGGGGGGAGGAGTACCCCAGCATTGGTGTTCTGGGGGGGGGAGGAGTACCCCAGCATTGGTGTTCTGGGGGGGGGAGTAGTACCCCAGCATTGGTGTTCTGGGGGGGGCAATAGTGCCCCATCAATGGTGTTACAGGGGGGGGGGCAATAGTGCCCCATCAATGGTGTTACAGGGGGGGGGGAGATAGTGCCCCATCATAGGTATTTCTGGGGGGAATAGTGCCCCATCATAGGTGTTCGGGGGGGCGCATAGTGTCCCATCAATGGTGTGGGGGGGATAGTGCCCCACCATTGGTATTTCTGGGGGAAATAGTGCCCCATCATTGGTGTTCCTAGAAGGGGGAATAGTAGTGCCCCATCATTGGTGTCCCTGGGGGGGAATAGTGGCCCACCAATAGTGTTCTGGGGGGGCGAATGGTGCCCCATCAATGGTGTTACGGGGGGGGGGGTGATAGTGCCCCATCATAGGTACAGTTTTTCTGGGGGGAATAGTGCCCCATCGTTGGTGTTCCTGGGGGGGGGGTCTTGTACTATAAACCCCATCATGACAGAGTACCTGTATATGACCTGTGTAACACTGTTTGTTTTTTTTCGTTAATATTTTAAATAAATGAAAAAATGGCATATTATTTATTATTATTATTATTATATATTTTTTTGTTTTTGGTTTTATGATTTTTTTTTTTTCCGATTATTCAAAAAATAATCGGCCAACGAATCGATTATGAAAATAATTGTTAGTTGCAGCCCTACTTTGGAGGATGCCGAATAAATAGGACCAAAAGGGAGCAAATCCTAGACGTTCCTTGTTGGGGCTCGTTCACACTAGCAGTTAAGGGGGCGGTAAAAAAAAAAAAAAACCTCATGGTTGAGCCGTGCTGCTGCCCTCTTTAGCTGCTGAGGCAGCGGCCCCCCGATTCTGTACACATGCTGCAAGCCACGGCAGGAATTTTACCCCCTGTTGCTTTGGGTGGGTGTAGTGCCTGACGAGTGCGACCCATTCAAGAAAATGGGGCCACCCTGCAACCAACCGCATGCAGTGCACGCAGTTGTGGCGGGCTAGTGTGGGTTTAAAGTGGTTAAAGCGGGCAGTGAGAAGGTGTTCCAATGCCTCCTCACCTGCCCCCAATCCCCCCCCCCCCCATCACTCGGTGCATCACCTTGTCGCCCCCCCGTTGACACACATATTATAGGGGGGCCTTCACTCTGACGTGGAGATTTTTACTTTGCCGTTTGTGGCGTGTGCAATAATGTCAGGTTCACTATCAATATCTCATTGTCGCCCCCCCCCCCTTTTTTTTTTGACAACAGATGTCAAAGGAATGTATTCCAGAACCACCCCCCCCCCCTTTTTCTAGTTTGCCTTCTCCGTACGGCTGCGGCGGTATCCTGCGGGGGTTTAATCCTCTGATTCCTCGGGAATTCGGCACATGGAGGCCTGCAGAGATCTAGAAGTCTTTTTATAGCTGGAGGATAAGCGTTCCAGGGTTCACTTCCAAGAGGCAGCGTGAGAGAAATGCAGAGTTGGTCCTTGTGGGGGGGGGGGGCGGGGTGTCGGTTCTTTAAAGTTGACCTGTCATTAAAGAAATACAAGGGTTGCCTGGAAGAGGAGACTTCGGGATCTTGGCTCTGGTTTCCTTTGTCGCCGGAACATTACTCTTCAAAGTAGGGGATCCCAGCACAAGGTGGGGGGGGGGGTAATGCATACGTGGCCTGTTTCTTTAACAAGACCCCACACCCACCCTGTGCTGGGCACTTTCTGGTCTCTGTACCTCTGTAATTGCCCTTACTACTGCTATCTGTTGTCCCAATGACTATCCCTGCAGCTGTCGACCATACCCAGCATTGTGCACTTTGTGGCATGCCTCTGCCCCCATGTGACCATGTTTGGGTCTGGTGATTGGCCATTGAGGCCCCGTGCGTTGCGTTGTGAAAAATAGCTTGACAGTTTTTAACACAAAGATGGCAGATAGCTTGGGTTGCATCTAGCAGAAGGGTAAGTGTTTGGGCTGGAGCCACCGGAAAGGGTTGGCATTTAGGTTAGGGCCAGTGGGATGGGTAGTGCTCATGTTGGGGCCACCGAGGGCTCTAGCTTTTAAGGTTACAACTAGCCACAGGGTTGTCACAAAGATTGGCGCTCGCAGGAGTGTTAGTACTAAGCTTGTTAATGGCAGGAGCATTAGCATTAAGGTTGTGGCCATCAGGAGGGTTGGTGCTAAAGTTGCAGCCGGCAGGAGGGTCGGGTGGATTCGATTTAAATCAAGTCGATTTTAATTCCTAATTTTTAAAGAGCAACTGTCATCTCTGTTCTGAAGCGGCTCCTCCTCTGACCCGCTGTTGGCCCCTCCTCTTGACCCGCTGTTGGCCCCTCCTCTTGACCCGCTGTTGGCCCCTCCTCTTGACCCGCTGTTGGCCCCTCCTCTTGACCCGCTGTTGGCCCCTCCTCTTGACCCGCTGTTGGCCCCTCCTCTTGACCCGCTGTTGGCCCCTCCTCTTGACCCGCTGTTGGCCCCTCCTCTTGACCCGCTGTTGGCCCCTCCTCTTGACCCGCTGTTGGCCCCTCCTCTTGACCCGCTGTTGGCCCCTCCTCTTGACCCGCTGTTGGCCCCTCCTCTTGACCCGCTGTTGGCCCCTCCTCTTGACCCGCTGTTGGCCCCTCCTCTTGACCCGCTGTTGGCCCCTCCTCTTGACCCGCTGTTGGCCCCTCCTCTTGACCCGCTGTGGGCCCCTCCTCTTGACCCGCTGTGGGCCCCTCCTCTTGACCCGCTGTTGGCCCCTCCTCTTGACCCGCTGTTGGCCCCTCCTCTTGACCCGCTGTTGGCCCCTCCTCTTGACCCGCTGTTGGCCCCTCCTCTTGACCCGCTGTTGGGCCCCTCCTCTTGACCCGCTGTTGGGCCCCTCCTCTTGACCCGCTGTTGGGCCCCTCCTCTTGACCCGCTGTTGGGCCCCTCCTCTGCTGTTGGGCCCCTCCTCTTGACCCGCTGTTGGGCCCCTCCTCTTGACCCGCTGTTGGGCCCCTCCTCTTGACCCGCTGTTGGGCCCCTCCTCTGCTGTTGGGCCCCTCCTCTTGACCCGCTGTTGGGCCCCTCCTCTGCTGTTGGGCCCCTCCTCTTGACCCGCTGTTGGGCCCCTCCTCTGCTGTTGGGCCCCTCCTCTTGACCCGCTGTTGGGCCCCTCCTCTGCTGTTGGGCCCCTCCTCTTGACCCGCTGTTGGGCCCCTCCTCCTCTGTTGGGCCCCTCCTCTTGACCCGCTGTTGGGCCCCTCCTCTGCTGTTGGGCCCCTCCTCTTGACCCGCTGTTGGGCCCCTCCTCTGCTGTTGGGCCCCTCCTCTTGACCCGCTGTTGGGCCCCTCCTCTGCTGTTGGGCCCCTCCTCTTGACCCGCTGTTGGGCCCCTCCTCTGCTGTTGGGCCCCTCCTCTTGACCCGCTGTTGGGCCCCTCCTCCTCTGTTGGGCCCCTCCTCCTCTGTTGGGCCCCTCCTCCTCTGTTGGGCCCCTCCTCCTCTGTTGGGCCCCTCCTCCTCTGTTGGGCCCCTCCTCCTCTGACTCACTGACAGTCCCATTCACTTTAATGGGACAGCTGGTGATGCGGCAGTGACGCAACAAGGTGAGGGATGTGGCGGCAACAGGTGAGTGGGATGCCAGCTAACAGGCGCTGCCATGATGGATCTGAAATGACAGGTGCTCTTTTAAAACGTAAGCGCTTATTCTTGCTGGTAGTTAGAATCTTTAAAGCAGAGTTCCACCCAAAAGTGGAACGTCCGCTTTAAGCACCCCTCCCCTGACATGCCACATTTGGCATGTAATTTTTTGTGGGGGGGGGGGGGTGGTGGGGTGACTAATTTATGAGAGGGGCTTCCTGTCCCACTTCCTCCTTCCACCCATGAACTGCCTAGGCGACTCCTTCTCCTCTCCCTCTAGGCGGTCGATCCCTCTCGACAATCTTCTGGGACGCGTGACAGGTCCCAGAAGATTGCCTGTCCACTAGGAGAGTGCAGCGCATGCGCAGTGCGCCCCCAGCCGTGAAGCCGCAAGCTGTCACGGCCGGGTGCCCACAGTTCCAAGGGATGCGCTGAGGAGAGGAGCGGGGCTCCGTGCGGCCGCATCGCTGGACCGTGGAACAGGTGAGTGTCTGTTTATTAAAAGTCAGCAGCTAAACTTTTTGTAGCTGCTGACTTTTAGTAAAAAAAAAAAAAAAAAAGCCTGGAACTCGGCTTTAAGCACCCCTCGCCCCCTAACATGCCACAATGGGGGGGTGAGTGTGTACCTTCTTTTTAGTGGGACTTCCTGTCCCACTTCCTCCTTCCTTATCTTGGCCGCCTAGGCGACTCCTCCTCTCCCCCTATTCGGCCCCTCCCTGCCAGCGATCTTCTGGGACACGTCACGGGTCCCGGAAGATTGCCTGGCCAATAGCAGAGCGCAGCGCGACTCGCGCATGTGCAGTGCGCGCCTAGTCGTGAAGCCGTAAGCTGTCACGGCTGGGTGCTCACAGTTGCTATAATGGCGGAAGAGGAGAAGGGAGAGGAGCGAGGCTGCGGGCGGCTGCCTTGCTGGACCGTGGGACAGGTAAGTGTCTGTTTATTAAAAGTCAGCAGCTACGCTTTTTGTAACTGCTGACTTTTAATAAACGAAGAAAAGGGGTGGAACTTCGCTTTAATATTTGCGAACAAAATGAAGGTTTCCTATTTAGAATAATAAGCTGTCAGGTTAGTAAAACAGCAACATTAGAACCGATTCAATCATACAGTTTGTAGTGTACATAGATTTGCAAGGATAAAGGAATATTCCTGAAGGGGCAGGAGGGTTGTGGCGAAGGTTGCATCAGGCGGGAGGGTTGGCGCCAAGGTTGGCACTGGTGGAACGTTTGGCGCCAAGGACGGCACTGGTGGGACATTTGGCACTAAGATTGCAAGGGTTCGCGCTAAGGGCGGGGCTGCCAGTAAAGGTGGTATGAAGAGCCCACAGAATCCCTCTGTGGTGGAAACTGCTAAACTCCATTTCTCCAAGCGCCTGCTGCTGGAAGCTTATTTATCTGGAGCCGCCATTGCTGACCACCTGAAATTGCTAGTTGCCTGGTTTTCGTACATACCACTGGCCTCATTACTTTTTGATACCCTGACCTGCTACAATTATGCGGACTAGGAAAGTTGACCCAAAGTCAGAATTTCTTATCTTCATACAGTCCACTTTTCGGGACCTCTGGCCTGCCCAATGTCTCTTCAAGCGGAGAAGAAGTCCTAGAAATGGATCTCTCAGGGACATGTAGCCAAGAGGTCCTTCATTGTCCAAGAAGGGATCTGCAAACTGCTTCAGATTCGACCTGCAGTTTAGTAAATGATAGTACATATAACTCAAGTATAATATATATAATAAATCAAATTATATTACATATAAATCAAATCATCTTATTTTTACATGATGCTGGCGTCCAATGTCCCGCCATCTCTGAACATTGATGGGAAATGATGTAATGCTGCTTGCGTGATTTTAATTGATCTGAGCTTCCAGGGACAGGTGGCACTATAGACAGCAATTGTTTCGTCTCCTCCTACTGATATTTATCATACACATGTATTTATCATACAGAACACATTGGTATTATCTCCTTGTAATTTTGTTTTGTTTTTTTTTTCTACATGTGTCATCTTACGAACCCCAACAGAGAAGAAGAAAATGAGGTAAGAGTACTGAACGCTTCAACTACCCAATCTGCAGGAGTATTTATTGAAAATGTGGACTTAATGGGGGATTGGTGGGAAGGGGTATGTTGTGGGACTGGAGGGGAAGGAGTATGTCGGTGATCCCTGGCGGGGAGGAGGTACCGCGGCGGTGATCCCTGGCGGGGAGGAGGTACCGCGGCGGTGATCCCTGGCGGGGAGGAGGTACCGCGGCGGTGATCCCTGGCGGGGAGGAGGTACCGCGGCGGTGATCCCTGGCGGGGAGGAGGTACCGCGGCGGTGATCCCTGGCGGGGAGGAGGTACCGCGGCGGTGATCCCTGGCGGGGAGGAGGTACCGCGGCGGTGATCCCTGGCGGGGAGGAGGTACCGCGGCGGTGATCCCTGGCGGAGAGGAGGTACCGCGGCGGTGATCCATGGCGGGGAGGAGGTACCGCGGCGGTGATCCCTGGCGGGGAGGAGGTACCGCGGCGGTGATCCCTGGCGGGGAGGAGGTACCGCGGCGGTGATCCCTGGCGGGGAGGAGGTACCGCGGCGGTGATCCCTGGCGGGGAGGAGGTACCGCGGCGGTGATCCCTGGCGGGGAGGAGGTACCGCGGCGGTGATCCCTGGCGGGGAGGAGGTACCGCGGCGGTGGTGCCTGGCGGGGAGGAGGTACCGCGGCGGTGGTGCCTGGCGGGGAGGAGGTAGCGGGGAGGAGGTAGCGCAGCGGTGATCCCTGGCTGGGGAGGAGGTAGCGCAGCGGTGATCCCTGGCTGGGGGGGAGGTAGCGCAGCGGTGATCCCTGGCGGGGAGGAGGTAGCGCGGCGGTGGTCCCTGGCGGGGAGGAGGTAGCGCGGCGGTGGTCCCTGGCGGGGAGGAGGTAGCGCAGCGGTGATGCCTGGCGGGGAGGAGGTAGCGCAGCGGTGATGCCTGGCGGGGAGGAGGTAGCGCAGCGGTGATGCCTGGCGGGGAGGAGGTAGCGCAGCGGTGATGCCTGGCGGGGAGGAGGTAGCGCAGCGGTGATGCCTGGCGGGGAGGAGGTAGCGCAGCGGTGATGCCTGGCGGGTAGAGAATATGACGGTGGTGGGGGGTATGTCAGTGATTACTTTTAGGAGCAGGCGCATCAGCGTGTAGTGATGGGAGGGAGGTAAGTCCATGTGCTCTTGTTGGGAGAAGGTATGTTGGTATGAACTGTAAGGGGTTTGTGCCCTGTGTGGAGGGCGGTGTGCCCTATGTGGATGGCGGAGGACAGTGTGCACTGGTGGGGAGGACATATGTTGTTAATTGGTGGGCACATGGTTTGTTGGTGTTCACTGGTGGCGAGGACAATGTCGGTGTCCATTGGTGGGGATAGGAGGTACATCCGTGTGCACTGGTGGGGATTATATTGGTGTGCACTGGTGGGGAGGGGGTAGGTAGGTGTGCAGTGGTGTGGGAAGGGTTACCATGGTATTTGCTGGTAAGGAGAGGAGGCTTATTTATTATTATTCAGGATTTATAGAGCGCCAACAGTTTATGCAGCGCTTTACAACATGGGCGCAAGACAGTACAGTTACAATACAAATCAATTCAGGAGGGATCAGAGGGCTCTGCTCGTTAGAGCTTACAATCTAGAAGGGAGGGTCAAGTGGAACAAAAGGTAATAACTGAGGTGATGGAGAAAATGAAAATACACTTGTTAGGTGTGTGTAGGATAGGTTTTCTGTGAAGAGAAGGGTTTTCAGGGATCGTCTAAAAGCTAATAGATTAGGAGATAAGCGGACAGATTGGGGAAAGGCATTCCAGAGGATTGGAGAGGCTCTGTAAAAGTCCTGTAGGCGAGCATGGGAGGAGGTGATGAGGGATCTAGAGAGCAGGAGGTCTTGAGAGGAACGAAGAGAACGAACAGGTTGGTATTTGGAGACTAGGTTAGTGATGTAGCTCAGGGCTGAGTTGTGGATGGCTTTGTAAGAAGTTGTTAGTATTTTGAATTGAATTTGTTGGGTGAGCGGAAGCCAGTGGAGGGATTGGCAGAGAGAAGTAGCAGACACAGAGCGATTGATAAGGTGGATGAGTCTGGTAGCAGCATTCATGATGGATTGAAGAGGTGATAGACTATGTAGAGGTAAGCCAATGAGGAAGGAGTTGCAGTAGTCGAGACGAGAGATGATCAGGGAGTGAATTAAGAGCTTTGCTGTGTCATTGGTTGGTTAGAAAGGGGCGTATTTTGGAGATGTTGCGGAGGTTGAAGCGGCAAGATTTGGACAGTGATTGGATGTGGGGCTTAAAGGAGAGTTCAGAGTCCAGGACTACACCTAGGACCTTGGCACATGGGGATGGCCTAAAGTTGTGCCATCAATTTTGACAGAGAGATCCGGGGAAGGGGCACATAGGGGAGGAAAAATGATGAGTTCGGTTTTGGATAGATTGAGTTTGAGGAAGTGATGTGACATCCAGACTGATATATCTGATAGTAAAATAGTGATACGTGAGGAGACTGAGGGAGTAGAGGAATAGATTTGGAGGTGGTATTGGAAGCCATGAGAGGCTATCAGGTGACCCAAGGAGGAGGTGTAGATTGAAAATAGTAGAGGTCCAAGAACAGAACCTTGGGGGACCCCAACAGAGAAGGGAAGAGGAGCGGAGGAAGTAGAGTTGTAAGTAACGCTAAAGGTGTGGTTGGATAAGTAGGAGGAGAACCAGCGAAGAGTACAATTATGTCAGTTCCCACTTGTAGGGAGGGGGAACGATTTTGGTATTCACTGGTGGGGGAAGGGGGTAGATCAGTAATGAGGCCTGATTTCACCTCTCCTGTTCCTTTGCCTCATAACCGGCTGTATGGTGTGAATACGGTGATTGGTAGATGGGAGTTGCTCTGAAATATTGAGCATTAAAGCTGAACTCCTAGGCAGATATGAAATGTAAAAATTATCATTATTACATCATTAAAGAAACCCTATCACCAACGTAAAATTTTCATGTAAAAGTACTAAAAGACAGTAGATTTGCTAGCACTTCCTTCTTGCAGGTCATATCCCTCTCCTTTTTATGTAGCTGGTGGGGAAGTAGTAAAGGGGGAATACCATAGAGTGTCACTTGACAGTTCTGAGTCTGCTGACATCACATCCAATATGACAGGACCCAGCAGCAGCCTCGGGGGCCTTTGGATGTCTACACAAGGGAGACTTTTACGGGTAAACACTATACAGGTAAAAGCCAGTAAATTAGAATATTTTGAAAAACTTGATTTATTTCAGTAATTGCATTCAAAAGGTGTAACTTGTACAATTATATTTATTCATTGCACACAGACTGATGCATTCAAATGTTTATTTCATTTAATTTTGATGATTTGAAGTGGCAACAAATGAAAATCCAAAATTCCGTGTGTCACAAAATTAGAATATTGTGTAAGGGTTAAATTTTGAAGACACCTGGTGCCACAAACTAATCAGCTGATTAACTCAAAACACCTGCAAAGGGCTTTAAATGGTCTCTCAGTCCAGTTCTGAAGCCTACACAAACATGGGGAAGACTTCAGATTTGACAGCTGTCCAAAAGGCGACCATCGACACATTGCACAAGGAGGGAAAGACACAAAAGGTTATTGCTGAAGAGGCTGGCTGTTCTCAGAGCTCTGTGTCCAAACACATTAATAGAGAGGCAAAGGGAAGGAAAAACTGTGGTCAGAAAAAGTGTACAAGCGATAGGGATCACCGCGCCCTAGTCAAGATTGTGAAAAAAAAAACCTTCAAAAATGTGGGGGAGATTCACAAGGAGTGGACAGCTGCTGGAGTCAGTGCTTCAAGATCCACCACCAAGAGACGCTTGAAAGACATGGGTTTCAACTGCCGCATACCTCGTGTCAAGCCACTGTTGACCAAGAAACAGCGCGAAAAGCGTCTCACCTGGGCTAAGGAAAAAAAGAGCTGGACTGCTGCTGAGTGGTCCAAAGTCATGTTTTCTGACGAAAGCAAATTTTGCATTTCCTTTGGAAATCGAGGTCCCAGAGTCTGGAGGAAGACAGGAGAGGCACAGGATCCACGTTGCCTGAAGTCTAGTGTAAAGTTTCCACCATCAGTGATGGTTTGGGGTGCCATGTCATCTGCTGGTGTCGGTCCACTCGGTTTCCTGAGATCCAGGGTCAACGCAGCCGTCTACCAGCAAGTTTTAGAGCACTTCATGCTTCCTGCTGCTGACCTGCTCTATGGAGATGGAGATTTCAGGTTCCAACAGGACTTGGCGCCTGCACACAGCGCAAAATCTACCCGTGCCTGGTTTACGGACCATGGTATTTCTGTTCTAAATTGGCCAGCCAACTCCCCTGACCTTAGCCCCATAGAAAATCTGTGGGGTATTGTGAAAAGGAAGATGCAGAATGCCAGACCCAACAACGCAGAAGAGTTGAAGGCCACTATCAGAGCAACCTGGGCTCTCATAACACCTGAGCAGTGCCAGAAACTCATCGACTCCATGCCACGCCGCATTAATGCAGTAATTGAGGCAAAAGGAGCTCCAACCAAGTATTGAGTATTGTACATGCTCATATTTTTCATTTTCATACTTTTCAGTTGGCCAACATTTCTAAAAAATCCCTTTTTTGTATTAGCCTTAAGTAATATTCTAATTTTGTGACACACGGAATTTTGGATTTTCATTTGTTGCCACTTCAAATCCTCAAAATTAAATGAAATAAACATTTGAATGCATCAGTCTGTGTGCAATGAATAAATATAATGTACAAGTTACACCTTTTGAATGCAATTACTGAAATAAATCAAGTTTTTCAAAATATTCTAATTTACTGGCTTTTACCTGTATGTGTGAAATCTGCTCAATGCACATATAATCTTCTACTAATATTTCTTTAAATGCAGTCTTCAGTGCCTGAATTTGACCTGGTATCACCATTTTGCTTTGGAGTTCAGCTTTAATGAAACACACATCGATCCAAATATTAACCTTCTAATCTTCCGAGAATGTTATAAATTTACTGGCACACCTCCTTTTTTTAACCATTTTAAACATCCACAAATTTGTTTTCCCTTCTAGGCCAAAAACGAGAGTGGCTCAAACCTTGGGCTCAACAAGTCATCAGCGGCCTTCAAAAGCCTCACATCCAGTAGATTCCTGCCTAAGGGAACCAAAGCAAAGGTTAATTTGGAAGAACAGGGACGCCAGAAGGTCTCGTTCAGCTTCAGTTTCACTAAGAAAACCTTTCAGAACAGATTACGGACGGCTTTGGTTGGAGAGAAGCAGAATGATGCGCAGAATGCCGCCAGCAGCTTATCAGAACAAACCAAGCCTAAAACCGATGGCGTTGAATCTGTTGGAAATGCTTTTGAAGTTTCCCCTCTGAAACCTAAAGTGGAACTTGGAAAAATTCATTTCAGGAAGCATCTTGGCGTTACAAGCAAACTACCAGCACCCCAACCGCCGCCACCACCACCTCCACCCCCACCACCTGCTCCTGTAACGGTTGCGGTACCCACGTCACCCGTAGCTTCAACTAAAGGAGTGCTATTCGAGAACACGAAGCTTTCTCCAGCATCTGACGCTGCATCGGCAACCGCCAACTTGGCCGTAGCATCACCCGAGAAAGCACCATCCAGTACTCTGTCTTCATTATCATTGACTAGCACAAAGGATAATGAAGAGGACTCCATATTCTCTGTTGTGGAGAGCTTAAGCACTCAGGTGGCTGTCGAAAAGGCAGAAAAAGAGACCATCCCTTCTAAAGATTATTCCCATATTGGGAAAGACGAAAATAATCCAGTCAACGTAAAAAGTGCGAAATCGAATCCCAGCCCTGAAAAACCCAGTTCTAAATTAAAGCAGTCTCACGCTGATACGGCAGTGGTTGGTTCCGAGTCTGACGGAGATTCTGTACAAACCTCCTCAAGCCACCGATCACATGAGGTCAAAAAGGCAGCAAGTAAAGAAAGAGACTCAAAAAGAAGCTCTATAAGTTCGAAAGGGGATGACGGTGGAAAATATCCTTCAACTAGAACAAAGCCTGTAAAGGATGAGAAACATTCTAGCTATTCCAGGTCGGACAGAGATTCAAAGTACTCTTCCTACTCTCGTTCCAAGTCGGATCGTGACAGGAAACGAAGCAGGTCACGATCTAGGTCGAGATCGAGGTCTAGATCTGATCGAGGGCCGAGAGGCGGTTCTTCATATTCCAGATCTGAACGGTCACATTATTATGAGTCCGAGAGAAGGTACCATAGAAGTTCTCCCTACAGAACAAGATATTCTCGCTCGTATGCAGATAGCAGAGCCAGAGACAGCTCTGACTCAGAGGATGATTATAGGAGAACCCATTCCAGATCGGGTGACTCTCGAAGGCCCCCATCGTCCTCTCATTCCTCCTCGTACAGAGATTCTAGGACTTCTTCACATTCTAAATATGACAGAGATCCCAAATTAGAGTCCTCTTATGACTCAGATCGAAAAGGAAGAACATCAAGCAGAACTGAAAAAGACTTCAAGTCCTCAGATCGAGAACCTACCAAGAAGGTTTCTCCTCAGAAAGAAGTTGACCTTAAACCAGCATCTTCCCACTCTAAAGTGGACAGCAGCACAAGTTCTGCTAAATCAAATTCTTCCAGAGCATCAGATGCCAAACCGGTGCACGTGAATTCGGGAGCTAAAATGTCCAAATGGGATTTGGACAAAAGACCTGAACGTAAAGAGGGACACGGCCTTGTCAGAAAAGATAGAGAAGAGTCTGCATCGAAGGACATTCCTGACTACAGAAAATGTGATCTCCAGGATTCTCCACCTACACGATCCAAAGATGTTGATCATTCTCATGTTGGAGACACCAAGTCATCAAGTGGTCGGGAATCGAAGTGGAGAAGTTTTTCGTCAGCACCATTGTTTGAAGGCCAAAGAAAAAGTCCTGTTCCCGTAAACGATATCTATTCCCCCGAGCACTCGTGGGATTTTGTCACCCTGAGCTCCACAGATGATGCTCCTGCAGATGAACAATCTGATGTGTCACACTCTGATAGTAGTAACATAGACATTCCTCTTGATATAGAGTCGGAGAAAACTCCTGTAGCTCACAGTGAAGTTGAACAATGCAGTATTGTGGAGACGGGTGATGGAATACATCATCTTAATGGGTTAGGCCATGATCATGGCAGTGCATCGGTCTTTTCAGATCCTGAAGACAAGCCTGTCTCTGTATCAAAGTCAAAACGTTGGAGACTCTTAGACGACAATTTAAATGAGGCAATTCCTTGCCATCCTTCAGACAAAATGGCTATTTCCTTTGACCACAAGGAAGCAATTAAACTGCTAAATTCTCAATCGATTCAAGTAGATGACAATCATACTGTTAAAGACACTCGAGTCAAGCAAACTGTTACAGTTTTGGTTCCAGAAAGCTTAAATGTGTCACGGGCTAAGTCTACTGACAATGAAATTTATGTTGACTCTATGCAGAAAATCTCTAAACGTTGCACACCAGTGAACAGTGATGAGCAACGCGAGCCTTGTGGTTTACCTCCCACAGAGCCTTGTACTCCAAAAGCACCTGAAACTGATTCTCCCGTTGAGGAAGAGAGCAGGGTCGCCAGTAAAGAGACCAGGGTCGCCAGTAAAGAGACCAGGGTCGCCGGTAAAGAGACCAGGGTCGCCAATGAAGAGACCAGGGTCGCCAGTAAAGAGACCAGGGTCGCCAGTGAAGAGACCAGGGTCGCCAGTAAAGAGACCAGGGTCGCCAGTAAAGAGACCAGGGTCGCCAACAAAGAGACCAGGTTCGCCAACAAAGAGACCAGGGTCATCATTAAAGTTATGATTGACTCTCCGAGCCACAGACAAGTCTCAACTTCATTGCCAATCTTTGAAAAGGATGATGTAGATCCTGTATGGAAAAATACGGAGAGAGAGGAGGCCACACCTGTCCTTCTACCAGAAGCTCCGACTGAGCAGATAGAAGTTCTGAAGGCAAATTACGAGTCTGATGAGGAAGAAGATGATTTTAAGAACGTTAATGTCCAAAGTGTTCATACTTCAGAGGAAGAGAAGCCGCCACCAATTACCGCTGACAGTAGTACACCTACAGTAAACTTTATAAGTGCCGTCAGAGCTTATTATTCTGACACAGAAGAGAGTGCGAGTGAAGAGAGTGAATCGGAGGATACTGATTCTGATGACAGTGGCCTCCCCAGGAACCGTTTGCAGTCAGTTGTGGTGGTCCCCAAAACTTCCATCATAACCATGGAAGAAGACGATCTACCATCGTCATCCCCAAGTCATCAGGAAAGTATAGAGCAATCTAATGAAAATGAAACAGACTTTCCAGAAGGCCACAATCTGGAGCAAATAGAACATAAAGTCTTTGATCAAATAGATA
Source organism: Lithobates septentrionalis (assembly GCA_037952835.1). Taxonomy (NCBI): domain Eukaryota; kingdom Metazoa; phylum Chordata; class Amphibia; order Anura; family Ranidae; genus Lithobates; species Lithobates septentrionalis. The sequence goes on from JBBDGP010004410.1 coordinate 45,496, forward strand.
GTGATTCCAATATGTCACTAGAGGAAGAACAAGTGTGTGCTCCGGAAGTGAGTTCATTTCAGGCCGCGGAACCAAGTATCATTCCAGATAAAGCTTCAGAACTGAGACTTATTTCTGTTAACGATTCAGAACCAAGTGCCCCTCCAGTTGACATATCGGAGCAGGATCTAGTTCATGTTCAGACTTCAGAGGAGGTTCCCAGTCCTACTCAGCCTTTAGGACCTTCAGTGCCGGTTCATACTCCCCAAACAGCTCCCATCCACATTCAAGCATCAGAGTCAACTCCAGCCCCAGTCCAGACTCCAGAACCAAGTTATGCTCCAGCTTTGCAGGTAGATGTCATTTCAGTGACTGAGCCAGACAACGTTCATGTGTCACAATCGGATGTTGTTTCAGTACAGGCACAAGAGACTGGAACTGTTCCCGTTATGTCCACAGAGCCAGGTCCCAGTAAAGTAATAGAGCAGATTCCCATTGCTGCACAAGCCCCCCCACAGCTGGCTCCAGCGCCAGATCAAACCCCTCAGCAGGCTCCCTTACTGACACCAGCTTCTCAACCATGTCCTGTCCCAATTGAAGCTCCACAACCATATTCTTCTCCGGTTGAGGTTCCACAACCACATACTGTACCAGTTGAAGTACAGCAATTATTTTCTACTCCAGTCGAAGCCCAACAAATATTTTCCATTCAGGTGCAACAGCCAGATGCTGTTGCATTTCAGGCCTCACAAGCTTGCCCGGTTCAAGGTCCACATTTGGGTACGTTTGCAGGGCATATTCCACCGCTCGGTGCATTTCCTTTTCAAGCTTCACAACATGGGGCATTTCCACTTCAAGTAGTACCCCCACCGCCACCATGTCCTGTCCCACTTTCAATACCACCATGCCCCATTCCCGTTCAAGCTCCACAGCCATGTCCTGCTCCAGTTCCGCCCTCGCAGCTGGGTGTTGCCGTTCATGCCCAACAACCAGACATTCCTCATCCAGCCAATGATACTGATGTCAGCACCAGCCACCTTGTGACCGCTGGACAGGGCAATAATAATGGCGACATGTCCACTAGAAGCAATGAAATGCACAAGTCTTTTCTACCTAGCCAGACCAAACCAGCTGCTCATCAGCCTGCTGCTTCAGTACCGCCTTCTAGGCCTAGTAAATTTGAATCAAAATCCCTCCATACCCCTGATGAGAAACCAGATAGCAGGCAACAGTCAACATACAGCCATGGCCCAGGGGCTGGGGACTTTTCCAGAGCTGATGGTTTCCAGGCAGCTGAAGACTTATCAGATCTCGGTTGGGACTTCTCTCAACCAGAAAAGCCCAGCAGCACATACCAGCCTCCAGACAGCAGTTACATGTACTGTGGGTACCCGCATGGCAGTGGCGTCTGTGACCCCTCTCAGAATTACGGTGAAAGCAACCCTTATTGGGATCCTGGGTGCCACAACCAAGGTCCCATATACAACTACAGCAAAGCCGGTGTCCCGGTTCCCGACTCTCTCACACATTGTTACAACGAAGACGATGAAGACCTTGATGACGATGATCTTGGTTGGGAAGATGACCACGCGCACCACCACCAGGCCAGTAAGTTATACTACGACCGATCCAAAGAAACCGGTTCCGTGCAAGCTCATGAAATCAGCAGCAATTCCGTGAAGGAGAACCTGGCCCGGAACGAGAAGAGGGATCAGTTCGGAAGGGACAGGTCTGAGATGAAAGAAAGGGGGCCGCCCAAAAAACGGCGGCAGGAACTGGGGAGCGATTCTGAGAACGATGCAGAGGCCCTGGAGAAAAGGAGGTTGAAAGCGGAGGCCGGCTTGTTGGAGTCTGCTGGCCCAAAGCGAGGAAAGGCCGGCACCATCTGCCCTATGGATGAGTTCAGAGACGCTCAACACTGGAAGGAGTTTTCCAAACTAGGAAAAATGCCGCCTTACTTTGACCTCATCGAAGAGAACCTTTACCTAACAGAAAGGTAATGTGCACGCTTATCTCATTTTTTACATTTCAAATTCATTTCCCTTAAATTTTTGGTTTTTGAATATTTCAAAGATTATTATTGTCTCTTGTGTGTACAGTGGCAACTGCGTACATTTCCAAAAATTACATATACACTATATCGCCAAAAGTATTGGGACGCCTGCCTTTACACGCGCATAAACTTTAATGACATCCCAGTCTTAGTCCGTAGGGTTCAATATTGAGTTGGCTCCGCCCTTTGCAGCTATAACAGCTTCAACTCTTCTGGGAAGGCCGTCCACAAGGTTTAGGAGCGTGGCTAGGACCATTCTTCCAGAAGAGCATTTGTGAGGTCAGGCACTGATGTTGGATGAGAAGTCCTGGCTCGCAGTCTTCACTCTAAGGTGTTTTATTGGCTTGAGGTCAGGACTCTGTGCAGGCCAGTCAAGTTTCTCCATCCCAAACTCGCTCATCCATGTCTTTATGGACCTTGCTTTGTGCAGTCATGTTGGAACAAGAAGGGGCCGTCCCCAAAACTGTTCCCACAAAGTCGGGAGCATGAAATTGTCCAAAATGTCTTGGTATGCTGATGCCTTTATGCCGCGTACACACGATCGGAATTTCGGCCCGCAAAAGACCGATGCGGGTTTTTCATCAGAAAATGCGACCGTGTGTACGCTCCATCGGACTTTTGCTGGCCAAATTCCAGCCAGTAAAAGATTGAGGGCAGGTTCTCAATTTTTCGGTCGGAAAAACTTCCTTTTCAAAAATGCGATCGTCTGTGGCAATTCCGACGGGCAAAATTCCTACGCATGCTCGGAAACAATGTGACGCATGCTCGGAAGCGTTGAACGTCATTTTCTCGGCTCGTCGTAGTGTTGTACGTCACCGCGTTCTTGACGGTCGTAAGTTCAGCGAACTTTTGTGTGACCGTGTGTTGGCAAGGCAAGCTTGAGCGGAATCCCGTCAGGAAAGCCGTCCTATCTTTTTCCGACGAGAAGTCCGATCGTGTGTACGCGGCATAAGAGTTCCCTTCACTGGAATTAAGGGGCGAAGCCCAACCCCTGAAAAAAAAAAACCCACACCGTAATCTCCCCTCCACCAAATGGTTTGGACCAGTGCACAAAGCAAGGTCCATAAAGACATGAATGAGAGAGTTTGGGATGGAGGAACTTGTCTGGCCTCAACCCCATAGAGCGCCTTTGGGATGAATTAGAGAGGAGACTGCGAGCCAGGCCTTCTCGTCCGACATCAGTGCCTGACCTCACAAGTGCTCTTCTGGAAGAATGGTCAAACATTCCCATAGACACACTCCTAAACCTTGTGAACAGCCTTCCCAGAAGAGTTGAAGCTGTTATAGATGCAAAGGGTGGACCAACTCAATATTGAACCCTACGGACTAAGACTGGGATGTCATTAAAGTTAATGTGTGTGTAAAGGCAGGCGTCCCAATACTTTTGGCAATATAGTGTATATGGGCAGGGTAGTCTTGGATGGATATGTCGTTTTTAAAGGGCTAGTTCGCCTTTTGGCAAAGCGTAAAAAGTTGAACTCGCAACACACCCTGCCCACCGCACTTCAGCTTCCTCTACATCAGAAGGCCAGCAGCTGCAAAGTTCTGTCCGTCGGAGGAAACGAGGAGGAGACGAGCGACGGTTTCAGCGCCTCTGTTGTGAAATGTGAAGATGAATTACATCAGTTGCCTGCAGCCGAAAAAAGATCATTGAGGGCTTGTTTTTTTGGAATCTTGTTACTGTATGTTAGGAATATGAAAAACATTTACCGGGGGGGGGGGGGGGGGGGGTTAATTAAACTGGAGAGTGCAAATATCTGGTGGAGCTCTGCATAGAAACCAATCAGCTTCCAGGTTTTATTGCCAAAGCTTCATTTAACCACTTCCGCGACCGCCGCACGCCGATATACGTCGGTACTTCGAAGCGGGATATGAAGAGCTAGCTGCCATAACCCTGATATCCTCTTCTTTGGCCGGCGGTCCAGTTTCCAATAAATAGTGGTCTCTGCGACGGATTCGCCGGAGATCACTTTTTTTGTCAGTGGAGGGCACAGGAGCGTGGTGGCGGGAGGGGCCTCTTTTCCGCCGCCGATAAAGTGATCTCGCGGCGAATCCGTCGCAGAGACCACTATTTATTACTGGAGCCGTTGGCAGAGGCGATCAGATCCTCTTCTGTGTGTGTTATGGAGATAAGTGAGGGGAAGATGAGGCCTCCACCTAACTCCTCCATACCATGGCAGGGCGGAAGCGACGTCAAAACGTGTCACTTCCTGCCCATAGCTCTTAAAGAGACTTTGTCATTTGAAAAAAAATGTAAAAAAAATTAAAAAAAAAAAAAATATTTTTTTTTTATTGCATTTTAGTGTAAATATGAGATATGAGGTCTTTTTGACCCCCCAGATCTCATATTTAAGAGGACCTGTCATGCTTTTTTTTCTATTACAAGAGATGTTTACATTCCTTTGTGATATAAATTGACACTTTTTATTTTTACACTATTCTTTAAAAAAAAAAAAAACAAATAAGAAAAAAAAAAAAATGTTTTAAATGCGCCCGTCCCGCCCGAGCTCGTGTGCAGAAGTGAACGCATATACGTGAGTAGCGCCCGCCTATGAAAACGGTGTTCAAGCCACACATGTGAGGTATCGCCGTGATCGGTAGAGCGAGGAGCAATAATTCTAGCCCTAGACCTCCTCTGTAACTCAAAACATGAAACCTGTACAATTTTTTTTTTTAAATGTCACCTATGGTGATTTTTAAGGGTAAAAGTTTGACGCCATTCCACGAGCGGGGCGCAATTTTAAAGCGTGACATGTTGGGTATCAATTTACTCGGCGTAACATTTATCTTTCACAGTATAAAAAAAAAATTGGGCAAACTTTACTGTTGTCTTTAATTTTTTAATTCAAAAAAGTATTTATTCCAAAAAAAAAGTGCGCTTGTAAGACCGCTGCGCAACTACGGTGTGACCGAAAGTATTGCAACGACCGGCCATTATATTCTCTAGGGTGTCAGAAAAAAAAAAAAAAGGGTATAATGTTTGGGAGTTCCACGTAATTTTCTAGAAAAAAAACAAAAAACCTGTAAACACCAAATCTCAGAGGCTCGGTCCTTAAGTGGTTAACAAGCTGAAGTTGGAAGCTGATTGGCTCCCATGCAGAGCTGAACCAGATTCTGAGTGCTCCAGTTTTACTAAATCTCCCCCCAGAATGTTCATAGTCCGGTATCGGAAGGAAGAAAAAATGTAACATGTATTGCAATCTATGTGAACTAATAATCACCCTTTTTTTTTTTTTTTTTTTTTTTGCCAAGCCTTCTAGGAAGGGTATATAGTGGTGTGCGGAGGGTTCATCCAGAGTTTATAGTTCGGTAACGGGTGTACTTTAAATTCCAGGCTCCTCCCATTCAGGGTGCGTGCTGCAGCGCACAAGTTGTCGGCTTTCAATCACACCCGGAATGCATTTCCATTTTTAAAGTGAATTCTAAAGTTATTAAATTAAACCCTCCTCCTCCTCCTCCTCCTCCTCCTGCTCCTCCTCCTGCTCCCCCTCCTCCTCCTCCTCCTGGCCCTTTAAAGGATCACTAAAGATCATTTTTTTTTTTTTTTTTAATAACAAACATGTCATACTTGCCTCCACTGTGCAGCTCGTTTTGCACAGTGTGGCCCCGAACCTCCTCTTCTGGGGTCCCTCGGCGGCTGTCTCGGCTCCCCCCCCCACCCGCAAGGACTCAACACCTTCATGTGATCTCCCTCGCATGGTGTTGAGTGCTTGCGGGCGCACTCCCGTGATACAGCCGGCGGCCATAGACGCTCACTGTATCACTCGGCCCCGCCCCCCCGGCGCACCGCGTCATTGGGTGTGATTGACAGCAGCGCGAGCCAGTGGCTGCGCCGCTTTCAATCCATCCACTGTAACCAATCAACGGCCAGGCTGAGCGGTGAAGAGGATGTCGGGGGGCGAGCGCGGGACTTTCGAGGGGTCAGGTAAGTAAAACGGGGGGGGGGGGGGACGGACTAGGGGGGGGGGGGCCGGTATTGTCGGATGTTTTTTCCACCATAATGCATTAAGGTGAAAAAACTTTTACCTTTACAACCCTTTTAAGACCCTTTTCACACTGGGGCGTTCTTCGGGCGCTTTAGCGCTAATAATGGTGCCTGTAAAGCGTCTGAAAAAAAAAATGCCCCACCTGCAGTCCCAGTGTGAGAGGCCGAGTGCTTTCACACTGGGGGGCGGTGCGCTTGCAGACCGTTAGGAAAAAGTCCTGCAAGCAGCATCTTTTGGGGCGATTTGCGAGCGATGTATCCACCGATCCTCCCCCTTTGGAATGCATGGGCGGCGCTGCATGTAGGGGGTTAAAAGCGTCCCACCCGAATAGCGGCGCCAAAAGCGCAGCTAAATCTAGCAGCGCTTTACCGCTACCACCCCACTGTGAAAGGGCTCTAAGAGCTTCTAGATGCTGGGAGGCGCGCATTTGGGTCATGTGACCGCTGTTATTGGCCATCGCAGCGCTCACATGATCGGAAAAGCCCCCTATTACAAGTATGCTTCGGAGCTTTCCGATTTCCCCCACCGGCAACTGTGCTGGGAGCGTGCAGGGCGGCGCGCTCTCAGCACAGAAATTTTCATATTAAGGCCACATACACTATATTACCAAAAGTATTGGGACACCTGCCTTTTACATGAACTCTGACATCCCAGTCTTAGTCCGGAGGGTTCAATATTGAGTTGGCTCCGCCCTTTGCAGCTATAACAGCTTCAACTCTTCTGAGAAGGCCGTCCACAAGGTTTAGGAGGGTGTCTATGGGAATGTTTGACCATTCTTCCAGAAGCGCATTTGTGAGGTCAGGCACTGATGTTGGACGAGAAGGCCTGGCTCACAGTCTCCGCTTTAATTCATCCCAAAGGTGTTCTATCGGGTTGAGGTCAGGACTCTGTGCAGGCCAGTCAAGTTCCTCCACCCCAAACTCTCTCATCTATGTCTTTATGGACCTTGCTTTGTGCACTGGTACAAATCATTTGGTGGAGGGGGGATTATGGTGGGGGGTTGTTTTTCAGGGGTTGGGTTTGGCCCCTTAGTTCCAGTGAAGGGAACTCTTAAGGCGTCAGCACACCAAGACATTTTGGATGATTTCATGCTCCCAACTTTGTAGGAAAAGTTTGGGGATGGCCCCTTCTTGTCCCAACATGACTGCGCACCAGTGCACAAAGCAAGGTCCATAAAGACATGGAAGAGCGAGTTTGGGGTGGAGGAACTTGACTGGCCTGCACAGAGTCCTGACCTCAACCCGATTAGAACACCTTTGGAATGAATTAGAGTGGAGACTGCTATAGGAAAAAGGAAGGTGGGATTTTAAATGAGGCTATGGATTTGTAGGGGTGAGATAATTAGAAAATATATTGCCCCCCCCCCCCCTATTATTCTAGAGTGGAGACTGCGAGCCAGGCCTTTTCATCCAACATCAGTGCCTGACCTCACAAATGCTCTTCTGGAAGAATGGGCAAACATTCCCATAGACACACTCCTAAACCTTGTGGACGGCCTTCCCAGAAGAGTTGAATCTGTTATAGCTGCAAAGGGCGGAGCCAACTCAATATTGAACCCTCCGGACTAAGACTGGGATGTCATTAAAGTTCATGTGCGTGTAAAGGCAGGCGTCCCAATACTTTTGGTAGTATAGAGTGTATGCGGCCTCTCTGTGTTTTAAAGCGCACTCGTTGCAAAGCCAGCAGGAAGAGGTTACAAAACATGTCATACCTTCTCTGTGTAATGGTATTGCACAGAGCAGCCCCGATTCTCTACTATTTGTGTCACTCCAGGAGGTCGGCCGCTTGGTGCCCATGTCATTCAGAGAACACTTTTTTTTTATTCCTTTTTTTCAATTATATAGCGTTCTCTGATTGGAGGATGAGTGGAGGCGGGGCAGGGATGTGGCAATCTCAGCCTAGATTGCTTTGCGGTAATTGAGATTTGCTCTCAGGTGCTCGCGCCAAGCAAGTGACGTCCTGCCCCTTGGCACAGGACCTGGAAGCTAGCGGGTATCGCTGTAGTGGCGGTGCCTAATCCGGTGATTACCATGGGAGATCCCGCAGGTAGATGGCACTTCCATTGGTCCAGGCTTGTCCAGCAAATCTATGCAAAAATATCCATTCCTAAACTTCATGAAGTCTCCATCCTATTTGTAGCAAAATAAAAGAAGCAAAATAACAAATCTATTTTATGTTTAATCACATCTGATAAATTGATATCAATTGGCTTATTATTTTTGCGTTTCCCATTCCTGCACGGCAGACATTATGGTAAGTTCTTCTTCTAGTAGTGATTACGGTTTGTACTGACCTTTTGTTCTTTTGTAGGAAGAGGAATAAGAGTCACCGGGACATTAAAAGGATGCAGTGTGAGTGTACCCTGCTCTCCAAAGAGGAGAGGGCCCAAGGAGAGATGGCTTGTGGAGAGGATTGTCTCAATCGACTCCTCATGATCGAGTGGTAAGTCCTATGTGTGCCAGTGCTGAGATTATTACTATACACGTCAGCCAGTGCATGCCCGGGGGTGTCGTGTGGGGGGGTGGTATCGTGTACAGCAGAGTTCCCTAGACCTGGACAATGATATGACATTAGTGGGGCCCCAATTGGGGTCATTTGTACCTTGTGTATCCTGCTTCATCTGTATTGGATGCCCGTGTACTGTCCTGACATGGAGCTTCTTTCTGTAAAGAATACCGCTCTATGCAGAGTCCTTGTCTGTAAAGAATACCTCTCTATGCAGAGTCCTTGTCTGTAAAGAATACCTCTCTATGCAGAGTCCTTGTCTGTAAAGAATACCTCTCTATGCAGAGTCCTTGTCTGTAAAGAATACCTCTCTATGCAGAGTCCTTGTATATAGAGAATACCTCTCTATGCAGAGTCCTTGTATATAGAGAATACCTCTCTATGCAGAGTCCTTGTATATAGAGAATACCTCTCTATGCAGAGTCCTTGTCTATAGAGAATACCGCTCTATGCAGAGTCCTTGTCTATAGAGAATACCGCTCTATGCAGAGTCCTTGTCTATAGAGAATACCGCTCTATGCAGAGTCCTTGTCTATAGAGAATACCGCTCTATGCAGAGTCCTTGTCTATAGAGAATACCGCTCTATGCAGAGTCCTTGTCTATAGAGAATACCGCTCTATGCAGAGTCCTTGTCTATAGAGAATACCGCTCTATGCAGAGTCCTTGTCTATAGAGAATACCTCTCTATGCAGAGTCCTTGTCTATAGAGAATACCGCTCTATGCAGAGTCCTGGTCTATAGAGAATACCTCTCTATGCAGAGTCCTGGTCTATAGAGAATACCTCTCTATGCAGAGTCCTGGTCTATAGAGAATACCTCTCTATGCAGAGTCCTGGTCTATAGAGAATACCTCTCTATGCAGAGTCCTGGTCTATAGAGAATACCTCTCTATGCAGAGTCCTGGTCTATAGAGAATACCTCTCTATGCAGAGTCCTGGTCTATAGAGAATACCTCTCTATGCAGAGTCCTGGTCTATAGAGAATACCTCTCTATGCAGAGTCCTGGTCTATAGAGAATACCTCTCTATGCAGAGTCCTGGTCTATAGAGAATACCTCTCTATGCAGAGTCCTGGTCTATAGAGAATACCTCTCTATGCAGAGTCCTGGTCTATAGAGAATACCTCTCTATGCAGAGTCCTGGTCTATAGAGAATACCTCTCTATGCAGAGTCCTGGTCTATAGAGAATACCTCTCTATGCAGAGTCCTGGTCTATAGAGAATACCTCTCTATGCAGAGTCCTGGTCTATAGAGAATACCTCTCTATGCAGAGTCCTGGTCTATAGAGAATACCTCTCTATGCAGAGTCCTGGTCTATAGAGAATACCTCTCTATGCAGAGTCCTTGTATATAGAGAATACCGCTCTATGCAGAGTCCTTGTCTATAGAGAATACCTCTCTATGCAGAGTCCTTGTCTATAGAGAATACCGCTCTATGCAGAGTCCTTGTCTATAGAGAATACCGCTCTATGCAGAGTCCTGGTCTATAGAGAATACCTATCTATGCAGAGTCCTGGTCTATAGAGAATACCTCTCTATGCAGAGTCCTGGTCTATAGAGAATACCTCTCTATGCAGAGTCCTGGTCTATAGAGAATACCTCTCTATGCAGAGTCCTGGTCTATAGAGAATACCTCTCTATGCAGAGACCTGGTCTATAGAGAATACCTCTCTATGCAGAGTCCTGGTCTATAGAGAATACCTCTCTATGCAGAGTCCTGGTCTATAGAGAATACCTCTCTATGCAGAGTCCTGGTCTATAGAGAATACCTCTCTATGCAGAGTCCTGGTCTATAGAGAATACCTCTCTATGCAGAGTCCTGGTCTATAGAGAATACCTCTCTATGCAGAGTCCTGGTCTATAGAGAATACCTCTCTATGCAGAGTCCTGGTCTATAGAGAATACCTCTCTATGCAGAGTCCTGGTCTATAGAGAATACCTCTCTATGCAGAGTCCTGGTCTATAGAGAATACCTCTCTATGCAGAGTCCTGGTCTATAGAGAATACCTCTCTATGCAGAGTCCTGGTCTATAGAGAATACCTCTCTATGCAGAGTCCTGGTCTATAGAGAATACCTCTCTATGCAGAGTCCTGGTCTATAGAGAATACCTCTCTATGCAGAGTCCTGGTCTATAGAGAATACCTCTCTATGCAGAGTCCTGGTCTATAGAGAATACCTCTCTATGCAGAGTCCTGGTCTATAGAGAATACCTCTCTATGCAGAGTCCTGGTCTATAGAGAATACCTCTCTATGCAGAGTCCTGGTCTATAGAGAATACCTCTCTATGCAGAGTCCTGGTCTATAGAGAATACCTCTCTATGCAGAGTCCTGGTCTATAGAGAATACCTCTCTATGCAGAGTCCTGGTCTATAGAGAATACCTCTCTATGCAGAGTCCTGGTCTATAGAGAATACCTCTCTATGCAGAGTCCTGGTCTATAGAGAATACCTCTCTATGCAGAGTCCTGGTCTATAGAGAATACCTCTCTATGCAGAGTCCTGGTCTATAGAGAATACCTCTCTATGCAGAGTCAAACTTTTAGAGCAGGGGTGTCAAACTCCATTTCATTGCAGGCCACATCAGCATTATGGTTGCCCTCAAAGGGCCGGTTGCATCGCTAAGACTAGATGTCCAGGTCCCCCCCCCCCCCTCTTACATTAGATATCAAGAGCCCCTCTGCCACCACCTTCAGAAGTCAAGAGGCCCCCACCCTCCCTTACATCATAGTGTACCCCCTTATCTTGTGCTGCTGGGGGGGGGGGGGGGCAGAGCTGGTAAGCAGAGTAGTGCAGGTTCTGGAGGAGGACCAGAGGAGGTCTGGAGTCAGCTGAATGTTGAGACCTAGGGAAGCAGAGACAAGGGGATACTGCAGCTGCACAGAGAAGCACAGGATCTGTCTGAGGAGTCCTGTCCTCTCTGCTGCCGACTGCTGGGACAAGGTGGGGGGGAAGAGACGAAGGGGGGGGGGGGGGGTAGATGCTACAGCTGCAGGAGAGGTGTGAGGGCCACAAGAAATGGGCTGACGGGCCAGATTTGATTCGCAGGCCCTGTGTTTGACGTGTTCTAGAGGGGTTCAAAGGGTATGGTATATACATAGTTACATGAGTCCAAGCTGGAGCAATGTAACTCTTTAAAAATATCCATACTTGGGATTCTTCTTTAAAGCAACTTCTAATAAATTCACTATGGATAAATAAATGTGTGTGTGTGTATATATATATTTGACAGAGCGTTGTCCTGCCAGGGTCTAGAAGGAGTTTGTGACCCAGAATTCTCAATTGGACAGGTTGAGGGGCTCCAGGGATCTTGTAACATGAAGAGGAAACTGGTCTTTTCTGTTTCCTCCTTTTTTTAGAAAAGTCCACTTTGGGACCTGGAGCCCGGGGATTTCTGAGAGATCCGGGTGGGATGAAATCCCCAGTCCTGGGTCCTGATTTTGAGAACAGCCAGCATACTGATTGGTCAGGTGTGTGCCGGGCTCTTAGTAACAACCTGACCATAGTTCTGGGCTCCACCTCGGCAGATAGGAAGTGTGAGTACCAGGAGTCAGGAGGGCTCCACGGGGGAGCCAGTGCAGCAAGAGCCTGCTAGCTATATGCACCAAGGTGGTCGGTGAAACAGTCTCTGTACGGGACAGACAAGAGCCTGGAGTGTAAGGCCAGAGCAGCAGAGCTGCAAGTGAGAGCCAACTAGGCTGAATGTCGTTTTGTTGATGAAAAGGAATGCTGGAAACCCCTGCGAGGGAAACCTATGTTTGTTTGCTGAACTTGCTTTTAATAAAAATGGGCAAACAAAGCCCTTAAAAAGAAGAACCAGTGAGTGGCGGTGTCCTTAAAGCTCTACATTTGACGCTAGTCCTTTACATGTGGTGGAGAATGCGGGCACAGTCTGAGATCCCTACAATCAAGTAAGTTCATCTGTTATATGAACTGTGTTTGGATGCATGAGACGGCATAATCTGTGTGTGCAGGTGAGGAGAACCTGCAAGAGAAAGGTAACTAGCCTTAGACACAGTGCTCCAATTTTTTTGCTGAACTGTGCAAAGTTATTCTGGAGTGACTGTGAGTATGGGGCGGTCAAAGCTCCTAAAAGAAGCAAGGATGGCTGAGATGATAGATAGAGCTCTGTGGCTAGAGGGGTTGTTACCACCTGAACGAGCCCCATACATGCCTGAACAGAGTTTGCCAAGGAGAAGGAGGGCTGGTGTTGTCCCTAGCAACACTGGTGCAATGAGTGCACAGGTGACTGCGAGTATGGAGAGCCCACCAAAGTCCGAGTCTGCAGTGGATTGGTGCAAGCGGCACCTGGCAGCACTGAACCAAGTTAAAGAGGAGAGCAACCCAACCCTTAGTGTAAGGAGAGAGCGGCTGGATGCTCATACCTGGGAGACTGGTGTTGTTGCCCCTGGCAACGCTGGTGGAAGTAGGCCAGCTATCGAGGTGGAGAGACCTAAGCTTGAAAGCAGATGCAGTGTGGGAAGCCCTGACAAGACATGGAACCAAGTGCGCTGTTTGCGGTGCAATGAGTGGGGGCATCCAGTCTCCAAAGTGCCGTTTGTCCCAGGCTCCAGTGAAAAGCTACCTAGCAAAGCCAAGGTCTGCATCTGTGTTTTGAGAAGCCTGCTCTGCGTGCCAGGAGTGAGCAACAGGCTTACCAGAAGTTTGAAAGGAGTGCAGTTGCCCATAGCAACGCCTATGAAGTCAGGTCGGAGGACTGCAAGACAAAGATATTGCCTGTAGAGGATCGTGGCAAGTTTTAAAGTGACACCTCTTCATAGAAAGAGAAGTCTACATGTTTGGAAGAGCCAGAAAAGTGCAGGTTGGAGAGCACCGTTTCTGTTAGCAACTAGAGAAAATGTGCCAATGGGAATGAGGGGCTACAGGGAAGACGTGGCTCACCATCCTCATACAAATGCCAGTGATATTCTGCATGTTGGGAGAGCGCCATCTCCCTTAGCAACAGGAGAAAGTCGCCAAGTACCATGCCAGGAATGTGGTCAACTGGGGCATGGGATCTTTTTTTCTTGTCCCAGCTTGTGGAATACGGCTGCTGATATTGTTGCTGGGCTTAACTCTTCACCTGCAAGCCCGGATTCCTGTGTTTTTAAAATGTTTGCAGTCACCCCTGGCAACAGAGAGGAAATTCCTGTTGTTGTCCCTGCTGTAGTTTCATCCCCTGGCCACCAGAGGGAGTCGGCCAGTAGAAGTGCAGTACAAGAAAGTCAATGTACTCAAATGAAGATGGCAAGACCTGTTACTCGGGTGGGTAAGACTGTTGCTGTTGAAGTCATGGAAAGGGCTGACTGTGGAATTGCTCACACTGAAGTGGAAGTGATCCCAGATGGGAGATCCACTGTTGGTGCAGAAAAGGACTTGCCTCACTGCAGTGCCCTGTCCAGGGGGGAGGCAAGTGTTAAAATTGAATGTGATGATGTGAGACTTACTGAGGAGTATAATCATACTGGTATTGAGTTGACTAATGCTAATAATGTGATGCATAATGAGGTAGGGGTGATCGCTAAGCAGGATGGGCTATTCCCCTTAGCAACAGTATATAAGGCTGCAGAGGTGTCCCTAGAAACCTCAAGGGAGCTCTGTGTGTTGGAGCCAGAGGTTGCCCAGGACAACTGTGGTGCCACTCTGATGGATAAGAGGGTACTTGACCTTGGTGATGAGAATGTCTCAAATGGTAAAACTAAAACGTCTGAAATTACTTGTGGTGATAAGGGGTTACTGCGGTCTGTCACTGCTGACAGCAAAAGTCTTCATGAGTTTAATCAAGCGCCACCCGAGCAAGGTGGTGAAGTTATGGTATTGCAGCCTGCTGTGTTTTAAAAATGTTTTGCCACAGGTTAGTATAAACAAAAGTGATATGTGCAAAGTGCCCGCTGTGGAGCCACTCTGCCCTGTGTCTCCTTTGGCAGCTGGAGCGGTACTGAGTAGTACCTGTGATGGGAGCCCAGAGAAAATAGACTGGGACAGATGGGCAACAAGTCTGTTGGCTTTATTGAAAAGTCTCGGTGTGTAACAATTAGGGGTGCAACGGATCGTTGCCGATCCGTGATCCGTACGGATCACCCTCCGCGGATCGGCACACCCGCGATCCGCGGAACACTTTTCGGCCTCAGCCATAGGAAAGTCCCCGGCTTCGGCCTAGCTCCGGCCATCTTGGTACACCCGGAAGTGGCCGCTGTCTCGACAGGAAGTGACGTTTCGTCGCCGCCATCTTGCTACACCCCACACTCCTGCACAGTACAATAATGATAGAGTGAGAAGGGGGCAAGCGGACATCTTGTTACACCCATCGGAGTTTTAAATTTAAAAGCCATTTTCAACACAAAACTGAGCTTATATGCACAAATACTGTATTTATGCATATAAGCTCGGTTTTGTGTTGAAAATAGCTTTTAAATCTAAAACTCTGGTGGGTGTAACAAGATTTGTGTGTTTTTGTTTTTGGTTTTTTTTTTTTTAGTTTTTTTTTTATGCTGATCCGAGGATCGATCCGATCCGTGACTCTGATCCGAGGATCGATCCGATCCGTGAGATTTTTGATCCGTTGCACCCCTAGTAACAATGGAGCGGAAACCATTTCTGCTGTGCTAAATGGAGGGACTGCAGAGCAGCTTCTGGACCAGGGCTCACTTGCTGCTGTTGCAGAGGATATTCCTCAGGAGATGGAAGGGCCAAGAGAGATTGAGCACATAGCAGAGGTTGTGCCCACAACCCATAAAGGAGTTATTGGTGTGGTATACCAAACTAATGTTATCCATAGACAAGACCTGGAACAGACCATTGACCCTGAGCCTGAGAGTTTTGTGGTGACTCCCGCACCTGGCTGCGCTCTAGGAGAGCACCAGGTTATTGCATTGGATACCTCCAGTGGGGAGGAAGCCCATTTAAGAAGCGCCACCTCTAAAGTCGCGTACACACGAGCGGAATGTCCGCCAGAAAAAAGTCAGACTGAAGCTTTTCATCATCTATTCCGATCGTGTGTGGGCCTCATCGGACTTTCTTTTTCGAAAATTTGGACGGACCTAGAAATAGAACATGTTCTAAATATTTCCGACTGACCCAATTCCTGTCTGGAAAACAGATCGTCTGTTTGCTGGTCCGACAGACCAAAAACGACGCATGCTCCTGAAGTACGAAACGGAAGCTATTGGCTACTGGCTATTGAACTTCCTTTTTCTAGTCCCGTCGTAAGTGTTGTAAGTCACCGCGTTCTGGACGGTCAGACTTTGGGTTGACCGTGTGTAGGCAAGACCACTTGAATGGAATTCCGTCGGAGAAACCGTCAGAGTTTATTACGTTGGCTAAACCGGTCGTGTGTACGTGGCATGTGGCATCGGTGAATGAGTCTTTCCACATCCCTAGGGACATGAAGGACCCCAGGAAGGTCTTAGGTGTAGAATCACACTGCCTTTGTATGACAGCTATGCTGAGAGAAATATTAGAATGTTGGAGTGTACAGCCGGTGTATATCCTGCCATCCTATCCTGCGTTTGGAGAACTTGTACCACGGGGTATGCCTAAATGGAGCCGGATGTTACAGGCTGTACGATGCAGAGATTGCCATAGTTGGAAGCGTTTAATGCGATTATTGTTAATGTGGAAAGTTGTCTCGCAGTGTGCTGGATTGCTTCATACGGAGGTTGTGAGGTTGAGAGGCACTCTGGGGTACTGTTGGACAGGACAGAAGTCTGGGCGGAAGTGCCAGAGGGCACAAGTATATGTGATGTGGTTGAGGTCATCAACCCAAAGGTGAAATTGGATGATGATGATCAGGTATCAGGACAGTTGCTGGGAGAGGATCATGTGGCAGTGGAGTTGAGGGTTGGTGATGTTGCCATCCGCTTTGTGAGATTCTCCTCCAGACACTGCCTTGCAGAACACTGGTGAGATGAGTTCTGATAAATGTGGTGATATTTCGGACAATGAGGAAAAGTGCAACGCACTGGTAAATGTTTCGGTTACCGTGGGTAACAACAAAAATAAGGGTAGACCTGATGGTCAAGGTGACATGGTTGCTGGCAGTGGCCCGACGGAAGCCTCTCCTCAGTGCAAGGCACATGAAAGCCGCATGGAGTTTGCTAAAAAAAAACACCCGAAGGACTCCAAGATGGTGAGAAATAAGATTCTCTGGTCTGAGACCAAGATAGAACTTTTTGGCCTTAATTCTAAGGGGTATGTGTGGAGAAAACCAGGCACTGCTCATCACCTGTCCAATACAGTCCCAACAGTGAAGCATGGTGGTGGCAGCATCATGCTGTGGGGGTGTTTTTCAGCTGCAGGGACAGGATGACTGGTTGCAATCGAGGGAAAGATGAATGCGGCCAAGTACAGGGATATCCTGGACGAAAACCTTCTCCAGAGTGCTCAGGACCTCAAACTGGGCCGAAGGTTTACCTTCCAACAAGACAATGACTCTAAGCACACCGCTAAAATAACGAAGGAGTGGCTTCACAACAACTCCGTGACTGTTCTTGAATGGCCCAGCCAGAGCCCTGACTTAAACCCATTTGAGCATCTCTGGAGAGACCTCAAAATGGCCGTCCAGCAACATTTACCATCCAACCTGACAGAACTGGAGAGGATCTACAAGGAGGAATGGCAGAGGATCCCCAAATCCAGGTGTGAAAAACTTGTTGCATCTTTCCCAAAAAGACTCATCAAAAGGGGCTTCTACTAAATACTGAGCAAAGGGTCTGAATACTTAGGAGCATGTGATATTTCAGTTTTTCTTTTTTTAATAAATCTGCAAAAATGTCAACAATTCTGTGTTTTTCTGTCAATATGGGGTGCTGTGTGTACAATATGGGGTGCTGTGTGTACAATATGGGGTGCTGTGTGTACAATATGGGGGGCTGTGTGTACAATATGGGGTGCTGTGTGTACAATATGGGGAGCTGTGTGTACAATATGGGGAGCTGTGTGTACAATATGGGGTGCTGTGTGTACAATATGGGGTGCCGTGTGTACAATATGGGGTGCTGTGTGTACAATATGGGGTGCTGTGTGTACAATATGGGGTACTGTGTGTACAATATGGGGTGTTGTGTGTACAATATGAGGTGCTGTGTGTACAATATGGGGTGCTGTGTGTACAATATGGGGTGCTGTGTGTACAATATGGGGTGCTGTGTGTACAATATGGGGTGCTGTGTGTACAATATGGGGGGCTGTGTGTACAATATGGGGTGCTGTGTGTACATTAATGAGGAAAAAAAATCAACTTAAATGATTTTAGCAAATGGCTGCAATATAACAAAGAGTGAAAATTTTAAGGGGGTCTGAATACTTTCCGTCCCCACTGTATGTATATATGTGTGTGTGTGTGTGTGTGTGTGTGTATGTGTATGTGTGTATGTATATATATATATATATATATATATTTTTTTAGAGGAATATTTAATGCAAAAAGATTGAGAATCCTAAAGAACCTGGCAAGATATTCTAGGTATGGCAACCAACCAGGAAAGCTTTTCTAAACTAGATAAAAAGGAACAATCAAATAAATTTTCTTTTATCACATGTACTGATTTATTATTGTGCTTTGCTGTACACTCAGTCCTACACTTTGTGTTTTTCCAGCTCCTCCAGATGTCCGAATGGCGATTACTGCTCCAACCGCCGTTTTCAGAGGAAGCAGCACGCCAACGTCGAGGCTATCCTAACTGATAAGAAAGGCTGGGGTCTCCGGGCTGGTAACGACCTGAAACCGTAAGAATATTCTGTATATGACTGAACCTTAATTCGCTGCCAGTCCTTCTGATTTTTTTTAACTGACCATGTGCCCCCCCTCCACAGGAATACTTTTGTGCTGGAGTATTGCGGGGAAGTTTTGGATCACAAGGAGTTCAAGGGGCGCGTGAAGGAGTACGCCCGGAACAAGAACATTCACTATTATTTCATGGCTCTCAAGAATGATGAGGTGAGATCATTAGGATAAAATAGAAACCTCTTCTGTGTCAAGTTTATAGCTGAAGTTTTAGTTTTTTTTTTTTTTTTTTTTTTTTTTTAGTGATATCACTGTCCCATGTCATGTAGGTGGCTGGATGATGCTTTAGAAATTCTCACTACGGGGCTGGCCCGTCCGCTGCGGGGCTGGCCGGTCCTCTTCCTGCGGGGCTGGCCGGTCCTCTTCCTGCGGGGCTGGCCGGTCCTCTTCCTGCGGGGCTGGCCGGTCCTCTGCCTGCGGGGCTGGCCGGTCCTCTGCCTGCGGGGCTGGCCGGTCCTCTGCCTGCGGGGCTGGCCGGTCCTCTGCCTGCGGGGCTGGCCGGTCCTCTGCCTGCGGGGCTGGCCGGTCCTCTGCCTGCGGGGCTGGCCGGTCCTCTGCCTGCGGGGCTGGCCGGTCCTCTGCCTGCGGGGCTGGCCCGTCCTCTGCCTGCGGGGCTGGCCCGTCCTCTGCCTGCGGGGCTGGCCCGTCCTCTGCCTGCGGGGCTGGCCCGTCCTCTGCCTGCGGGGCTGGCCCGTCCTCTGCCTGCGGGGCTGGCCGTCCTCTTCCTGTGGCTGAACTTTCATGCAGACGGTTAATGGATGCGGAAGATGAAGATCCGTCCCTTCTTCCCTCCTCCATTAAAACAAAAAAAAAGGTCTTTCACAGCCTGTAACACATCTGTGAATGGGGGAGAGAATCCTGTAACTCATCAGACTCTCACCCAATCCCAAATCCTGTTTTCTCAATGGAGGAGAGGAGTGGGGGGGGGGGGGGGTCCCGTCCAGTAGCTTTTATTTTCACAGCAGCTCAGCCCGGAGCCCAAAGCTATCAACCCCATGTGCTTCAGAAGTTCTGCCATAGGAAGAGGACGGGGCAGCCCCTGCAGTGCAGATTTCTACAACATCCAGGTTGTCCTGCACAGCGTGGGACAACCTTAACTCCTTTATGACAGCCCAACACGCATGTGCAGTGGCAAAAGGGCGGGGCTCTAACGCCTACATGCCGTACATGTGCTTTAGTGGGCAGCCAACCTTTATGTGCTGAGAGCGTGCTCACTGGGCACTCCCAGCACAAAGATTATGCTGGGAGCCAGTGACCGGTCACATGATCCTCCCTGCCCCCCCCTGGGCATTCCGAACTGTTTAAAAGGGACTCTAGGGCTGGAGGGGAAGGGGTTAATCTTACAGGTAGGTGACGTCACTAAAGCTAAAAAAAAAGAAAATGGCTAAACTGTAAAGTTGCGTAGTGAGTGTAACAGAAGGTCCCACACTCCGCTTGAGCGCTTTGCGTCAGAACACGGCATCCTCCAATCTGGACCTTCAGATGTTAAAGCCACATTTTTATAAATAAAATACCAGACGGGACTAGCTCAGTTACAAAGCTGGACATGAACTGTTTATTGAAGCACATTTAACCAATATGCACTCAGGGACAATGCCCCCTCCCTTGGATTCAGGGCGGGTTAAACTGTCCAATGAGCAATAAGGAATACAAATATCCATCCCATAATACATTTCTCACAAGGCAGACACAAACGATAGAACAATAGAACAGCCACACCCCAAACGACCTAGCAAACAGTCCACAACAGTATAATTTATATATATATATATACCCTGTTTCCCCAAAAATAAGACCTAGCGTGATTATCAGTGATGGCTGCAATATAAGCCCTACTCCCCAAATAAGCCCTATCCTGTTTCCCCGAAAATAAGCCCTAACCTACAAGGACTTTAACTAGGGCTTATTGTAATATTGATATTTGTTCTCGAACAGGCAAAGTGATTTGGGGGTTCAAAATTCTCCCCCAAAACACATGGGGGGGGGGTTCTATGTTGTCTTATCCTAATTGTACAGGACACAGGGCCTGTGTTCATAGACCCATGGGTTATTTACAGACTACCTTAAGGTGATCTGACACTGGCAAAAAATTGTAGGACCGCCCCCTGGTGCACACTCGTATAACTCCACCCACTCCAGGGGGACTCCAGTTTTTTGATAGTGTCCTCAAAGTGATACTAAAATATCGTTTTGTTATTTTTAACAAAAAAAAATTTTATACTTACCTCCTCTGTGCAGTTGGTTTAGCACAGAGCAGCCCAGATCCTCCTCTTCTCGGGTCCCTCGCCGGCGCTCCTGGCCCCTCCCTCCTGCCGAGTGCCCATCACAGCAAACAGCTTGCTATGGGGGCACCCGAGCTGATGCTCTGTGTGACCATTCAGACACGGAGCTGCAGCTCGGCCCTGCCTCCTCTTTCCTTATTGGCTCACTGACTTTGACAGCAGCGGGAGCCAATGGTTGCCCGTTGCTGTCTCAGCCAATGAGGGAGAGTCCCAGATAGCCGAGCCTCTTGTGCAACATCGCTGGGTTGAGATGGGACTCAGGTATGCATTAGGGGGGCTGCTGCACACAGAAGACTTTTTATCTTCATGCATAGAATGCATTGTAAAAATTCTCTGCCGTTTTAGAACCGCTGTCGGCTTGTAGTTCTCAATGAACCTCCACAGGGATGTTCAGTGCTGTGGTAGTTCATTGATCCTTCCTGTCTGTGCGAAACTGCCTCCCCGTATGATGTACGGGCTGACAGCTCATGCCTGCAGGAGACCTGCATCTACTGATCGCTGGTGCAATGTTTTCCAGGCTCCTTAAAAAAAATTAAAATAAAAAAAATCATAAATGCCCGTTTTTTTCGCATGCAAAAGGTGCATTTATTATTTTTTTTATTTTTATTTTTTTAAAGTAAACTTTATGTTTTTAAGGCATGGGCGCTCAACATGTGGCCCTCCAGCTGTTGCAGAACTACAAGCCCCATCATGCCTCTGCCTTTGAGAGTCATGCTTGTAACTGTCAGTGGCTGGCAATGCCTCATGGGACTGCAACAGCTGGAGGGCCACAGGTTGAGCACCAATGCTTTAAGCGATGGAACTCCTGGGGTGTATGTCTTTGGGCGACCCCTGGATCCCTAACAGGCCCAGTGACATGGATAAGGTAAGGCAAGGTTTCCCTGTACTTGTGACGGGTTCCTGGCTATTATAGACACAGTGCACAGGAATGGGGAGTTCCTCATTTTACTGTGCTACTCCCCCTTTTAACATATTTTGTCGCAATTCTATCTATTTATTTCAAATGTGCCATTTTTTTTAATTCATTTTTTGTCCTCCTATGGTGACTTCGTCCCAGAAGGATTACGTAGTTGCAGCAAGCAATCCAGCTGACACACTTCCACCCACCATATTCTCCGAAAAACACATGCTGTTCTTCCTGCTGCCTTCTGCTACAGAGATAAAGCCATAGGAATACAGTCAGCGCTTGGGTTTAGCAGCTTTTGCATTCCCCCCCCCCCCCCCCAAGCCCATTCTGCATCCCATTTGAGCAAGCCGGCGTCCAGTAGCAGATATAGTAGGTAGGAATCAAGCAGCAGTGTAGTCAGTAATCAAGCCAAAAGTCAGTAACAAGTGGTTGCAGGTTGGGATCTAGCAGCAGCATTGTCAAGAAACAAGCCAAAGGTCAGTAACAAGTGGTTGCAGATTGGGATCAAGCAGCAGCGTTGTCGAGAAACAAGCCAAAGGTCAGTAACAAGAGGTTGCTTGTTGGGATCAAGCAGAAGGCGTAGTCAAGGAACAAGCCAAAGGTTGGTAACAGGTAGTACAGACGGCAGCAAGAGTGACAAGAGAGAGACATTGGCTGGAGAGAGTACAATAATTTGACAAACAGGAAGTGAAAAGGCATGGCTTAAATGGGAAATTCA
Source organism: Lithobates septentrionalis (assembly GCA_037952835.1). Lineage (NCBI taxonomy): Eukaryota > Metazoa > Chordata > Amphibia > Anura > Ranidae > Lithobates > Lithobates septentrionalis. Next base: position 67,707 of record JBBDGP010004410.1, read on the forward strand.
TGGGAGGAGCATAGAGTCCACGTTTCAGCAGAAGCAAGGTTGTCTAAGAAATTAGACAGGGACATCTGTCCAACATCTCAAGTGGCTCAGCAAGAATAGACATTGTCAGGCGCCCGCAGAGGTCACAGGTTCAGACCCGGGTCCTGACAGATGGAGCCTCCAAGCTTATTTGAGGATGAAATGGAGGAAAGCAAACTTAATGCAGATATTGTAGTGGCAGATGCAGATGATTTTTGCAACCCTTGCATTTTATGAGCTGCAAGCTATGGCTTCTTATCAATGGCTTTCCACTGTTGATACTGCTGATTGGTGTTGTGCAAACAAGCTTTTGCCCAGCAGCACCTGATTCTCCACAGCCAAAACAAACCCCTGTGGGCACTAAGAGGCTGGCAAAATAGAAGAAGACTTTTCCCATCCATGCACAGAACGAAAGTTCATTGCATGAGGATTGGCCCAATCTTCAAGGAACATTCAGTCCTCCTAAGCTTTTACTAAAATTTTTCTAATGGAATAGGAATTTTCAGAGGCTCAAATGTAATTGGACAAATGAATATAATCATAAATAAAATGTTCATTTTTAATATTTTGTTGAGAATCCATTACCGGCAATGACTGCCTGAAGTCTGGAACCCATGGACATTACCAAAGACTGGGCTTTCCTCCTTTCTGATGCTTTGCCCGGCTCTAACTGCAGCTGTCTTCGTTTGTTCTTTTTTTGTGGGTCTTTCTGCCTTTTAGTTTTGCCTTCAGCAAGCAAAATGCTCAATTGGGTTGGGATCAGGTGATTGACTCGGCCATTGCAGAATATTCCACTTCTTTTCCTTCAAAAGCTCCTGGGTTGCTTTTGCCGTGTGTTTTGGATCATTGTCCATCTGTACTGTGAAGCGCCGTCCAATCAACTTTGCTGCATTTGTCTGAATCTGGGCTGACAGTATATCTCTAAACACTGCAGAATTCATCCGGCTGCTTCTGTCACATCATCAATAAACACCAATGACCCAGTGCCACCGGAAGCCAAGCGTGCCCATGCCATCACACTGCAAGCTCCACCATGTGACCACAGATAAGCTGTTCCAAGCCTTCTCCACACTTTTTTTTCTTCCCGTCATTGTGATACAGATTAATCTTAGTTTCATCCGTCCAAAGAATGCTTTTCCAGAACTGGTCTGGCTTTTTTAGATGTTTTTTTTTTTTTTTTTTTGCCAAAGTCTAATCTGGCTTTTCTATTCCTCGGGCTTATGAATGGTTTGCAGCTTGTGGTGAACCCTCTGTATTTGCTCTCGTGAAGTCTTCTCTTGATTGTAGACTTTGACAATGATACGTCCACCTCCTGGAGAGTGTCCTTCACTCGTCTCTACCTCCTGGAGAGTGTCCTTCACTCGTCTCCACCTCCTGGAGGGTGTCCTTCACTCGTCTCCACCTCCTGGAGGGTGTCCTTCACTCGTCTCCACCTCCTGGAGGGTGTCCTTCACTCGTCTCCACCTCCTGGAGGGTGTCCTTCACTCGTCTCCACCTCCTGGAGGGTGTCCTTCACTCGTCTCCACCTCCTGGAGGGTGTCCTTCACTCGTCTCCACCTCCTGGAGGGTGTCCTTCACTCGTCTCCACCCCTTGGAGGGTGTCCTTCACTCGTCTCCACCTCCTGGAGGGTGTCCTTCACTCGTCTCCACCTCCTGGAGGGTGTCCTTCACTCGTCTCCACCTCCTGGAGGGTGTCCTTCACTCGTCTCCACCTCCTGGAGGGTGTCCTTCACTCGTCTCCACCTCCTGGAGGGTGTCCTTCACTCGTCTCCACCTCCTGGAGGGTGTCCTTCACTCGTCTCCACCTCCTGGAGGGTGTCCTTCACTCGTCTCCACCTCCTGGAGGGTGTCCTTCACTCGTCTCCACCTCCTGGAGGGTGTCCTTCACTCGTCTCCACCTCCTGGAGGGTGTCCTTCACTCGTCTCCACCTCCTGGAGGGTGTCCTTCACTCGTCTCCACCTCCTGGAGGGTGTCCTTCACTCGTCTCCACCCCTTGGAGGGTGTCCTTCACTCGTCTCCACCCCTTGGAGGGTGTCCTTCACTCGTCTCCACCCCTTGGAGGGTGTCCTTCACTCGTCTCCACCCCTTGGAGGGTGTCCTTCACTCGTCTCCACCCCCTGGAGGGTGTCCTTCACTCGTCTCCACCCCCTGGAGGGTGTCCTTCACTCGTCTCCACCCCCTGGGGAGTGTCCTTCACTCGTCTCCACCCCCTGGGGAGTGTCCTTCACTCGTCTCCACCCCCTGGGGAGTGTCCTTCACTTGTCTGGATATTGTGAATGATTTTTTCCTTTACCATAGAGAGGATCCTGTGATCATCCACCACTGTTGTCTTCCATGGACGTTCAGGCCTTTTTATGTTGCTGAGCTCGCTAGTGCGTTCTTCTCTCAAAATGTACTAAACTGTTAATTTGACCACTCCTAATGTTGCTGCTATCTCTCTGGTGAATTTGTTTCGTTTTTGAAGCCTTACGATGGCCTGTTTTACTTGCATGGACAGTTCCTTTGAACGCATGATGTAGGTTCACAGCAATAGATTACAAATGCAAATACCACACTTAGAATCAACTACAGACCTTTTACCTGCTTAATTGATGAAGAAATAATGGAGTAGCCCACACCCGGCCATGAAACCGCTTTTGATTCAATTGTCCAATTACTTTTACTTTTGGCCCCTTTGAAAAAGGGTGATGGCTATTCTTAAGAGCTGTAATTCCTAAACCCTTCCTCCGATTTGGTTGTACATACCCTCATATTAAACCTGAGAGTGTGCACCTTCAGCCCATATCCATTATATCACTATAACTTGAATATGTTTAGATAAATACCTAGAAAAGTAACTAAAATTGTGCCTGTGTTCCATCATAAACGCTGCTGCCAGGCTCATCCACCTCACAAACCGCACAGCGTCTACTACACCCCTCTGCCAATCCCTCCATTGGCTGCCACTCAGCCAACTAATTAAATTCAAGATACTAACTAGAACTTACAAAGCCATCCACAACCTGGCCCCCCAGCTACATCACTAACCTAGTCTCAAAATACCAACCTAATCGTTCTCTTCCCTCCTCCCAAGACCCCCTGCTCTCAAACTCCCTTGTCACCTCATCCCATGATCACCTTCAGGACTTCTCCAGAGCCTCTCCCATCCTCTGGAATGCTCTACCCCAATCCGTCCGATTTTTCTCCTACTTTATCCACTTTCAGACGATCCCTGAAAACTCATCTCTTCAGAGAAGCCTATCTGGCACCCACCTAACAACTCTACATTTATCTTCTCAATCACCACATCCCCCCCCCCCACAGTTATTACCTCTTGTATCTCTTGACCTTCCCTCTTAGATTGTAAGCTCTAAGGAGCAGGGCCCTCTGATTCCTACTGTAGTAAAGTGTATTGTATTTGTACTGTCTACCCTCAAGTTGTAAAGCGCTACGTAAACTGTTGGCGCTATATAAATCTTGTATAATAATAAAAATATATATGGACCTAACTATATATTCTGCACCTTCATTCCTCAATAAAACACCTTACAGTTTCTAACGAGGATGTTTGGTCTCTTAGGATTTCTATTGATTGATATTTGAAGCTCTCCTTTGCCCTTGGAAGTACAGCCCGTCGGCCTGCGATTTTTTTTTTTTTTTTGCTGCCAGATCTGTTTGCCAGACTATTGTTAACTGTACAAGACAATTGAATAGAGAACACGACCCCCCCCCCCCCCCCCTCCCCTCCCCTCCCCTGTTCTCTTAGAACAATTGCAGCTGATTACCTCGGCCTTATTGGTTTTTGTGTTGTTGCTCCAGATAATGTAATCCAAGGAGTCTCTAGAATGTCCCTTCTCTCTGGTGAAAAGCTTTGTTCTTCTGAGCCTGATTGTTAAAAGTGCTTTGTATGCCTTTTTGATGGTAAATGTCTATCTGGGGAATCTCTTGATAAATTCTTCAGGGAAGTAGGGATGCACCAATACACTTATACATTTATTTTTTTATTTTTTGTACGATTACCGATACGTTTCTTTAGTACTCGCCGGTTTTCCCTATTTTATCCTCCTCAGTAGCTGGCTTTAACGGCATGGCTATTGAAACCCCATATCCTGAAAGAAAGGGGTATCTCCGCCTCCCACCTTTTTTGCCAGGTGTGAGGACAGACAGCTGAGTCCTGGAGAATAAGCTCTCCTTTGTATTTTTGTCATTGGTATTTTGGCCTTTTCTTCAATCTGGTCCGGACCACCATCTGGCCTCAAGGGACATGTTTTTTCCCTGACCCATCATCCTTCAGGAACCTCTCACTTCCCTGTCTTCAGTCAAGCCTTTTCTATATATATAGGCAGTTGTGTCTTCCTTGGTATCTTAGAGGAAGTAAAACCCTGATGGGTGTTACTGTTACTTCCTCTTTTTGCTCCCTGCAAACCCTGCAAATAAAAGCATAATGGGCTAGTATGCATCGCGTACTAGCACATTATGTGACACTTACCTGCAAACGAATCCATCGCTGTCCCCTGTGCAGGCTTCGTCCATCTTCAACCCTCTTCCTTTCCGGTGGGGCCGCTAACTCCGGCTCTGTGACTGTCCGGAGCCGCGTGACGTCGCGTGCGCGCGGGAGCCGTCGGTAATGGCACGCGCTGGGTTAAGAAACAGCACGGAGGTCCGTTTCTTCAGTGCATGCGCCAATTACATCATCGGCGCACTACAAGTGAAATATCTCCTAAACGGCGCACGTTTAGGAGATATTTCCACTACCTATAGGTAAGTCTTATTCTAGTTAAGAGTCACTAGGGAGGTCTTATTCTAGACTTACCTATAGTTAAGAGTCACTAGGGAGGGTTTACAACCACTTTAACATACACTATATTACTAAAAGTATTGGGACGCCTGCCTTTACACACACATGAATTTTAATGGCATCCCAGTCTTGGGTCCGTAGGGTTCAATATTGAGTTGGCTCCGCCCTTTGCAGCTATAATGGCTTCAACTCTTCTGGGAAGGCCGTCCACAAGGTTTAGGAGTGTGTCTATGGGAATGTTTGACCATTCTTCCAGAAGTGCAATTGTGTAGTTGGGCACTAATATTGGATGAGAAGGCCTGGCTCGCAGTCTCCGCTCTAATTCATCCCAAAGGTGTTCTATCGGGTTGAGGTCAGGACTCTGTGCAGGCCAGTCAAGTTCCTCCACCCCAAACTCACTCATCCATTTCTTTATGGACCTTGCTTTGTGCACTGGTCCAAATCATTTGGTGGAGGGGGGATTATGATGTGGGTGGTCTTTTAAGGGTTGGGCTTGGCCCCTTAGTTCCAGGGAAGTGAACCAAGTTAAGGTGTCAACATAACAAGACATTTTATACAATTTCATGCTCTCAACTTTGTGGCAACAATTTGGGGATGTCCCCTTCCAGTTCCAACCTGACTGCGCACCAGTGTACAAAGCAAGGTCCATAAAGACATGGATGAGCAAGTTTGAGGTGGTGAAAAACACCCGCCTACTGTTTTTCCCCACCTTCTGTATATCCTAGCCTTCTCTCCTTCCCCGCCTTCTGTCCCCCACCCCACTGCCTACTGTCCCCCCACTGCCTACTGTGCCTACTGTTGCCCCCCCCCCCCCACTGCCTACTGTTGCCCCCCCCCCCCCCACTGCCTAGTGTTCCTCCCCCGCCTAGTGTTTCTCTCCCCCCCCCCCCCCCCCATCTGCCTAGTGTCCGACCCCCCAACTGCCTGTTGTTTTTTTTTTTTTTTTTTTCCTCCCCAGTGCATGTTTGACTAGGATTGGCCACTGTGGGTGAGGTATTGCGGTTCTTACTAAACTTTTAAGACAATTTTTTGGATGTGTTTTTTTAAAATGATTTCTGTCTTTTATTAGATCATCGATGCCACACTGAAAGGGAACTGTTCGCGTTTTATGAACCACAGCTGTGACCCGAACTGCGAGACGCAGAAGGTGAGGACACCTTGTGACTTGCTTATACGTTGCCTTCTGTTTTTCTTTTCTTGCTACGGCCTTCTGATTCCACCTCGCTTTTTAAAGTTCAGTTTACAAAGTATTGACTTTAGGGGGGGGTGAATAGTTATGCACATTGATTTTTTTTTTTCTGTTATTTTGTCCTATTTGTTGTTTGCTTCACAACAAAAAAAAAAATCTTCAAAGTTGTGGGCGTGTTCTGTAAATTAAATAATGCAAATCCTCAAACAATCCATGTTAATTCCAGGATGTGAGGCAACAAAACACGAAAAATGCCAAGGGGGTGAATACATTTGCAAGGCACTGTAATTGACTATAAGTGGTTATGACAGCTGCAGCCATAACCGCTGTGTTTTTTAGAGCCTGTGGATTTCTACAAGGTAAAAGCAATCCTAGCTGCTAATTTAGCTGCTGGATTGCTTTTACAAGTGGCGGAAGGGGGTCCCGCCACCCTCCGGTGCCCCTCCAGGCTCTCCCGTCCCAGCGGAGAGCCCCGGCATCCAATCTGGCACTTGCGCTGGTTTCCAATAGAGGTCACCGGAGCATCTCCATTCACCTCTATGGTCTAGAATAGGGGTCTCCAAACTATGACCCTCCAGTTGTTCAGGAACTACAATTCCCATCATGCCTAGTCATATCTGTGAATGTCACAGTTTTACAATGCCTCATGGGACATGTAGTTCTTCAGTAGCTGGAGGCTCCTAGTTTGGAGACCGGAGGCGATGAGCATTTTCATCACTTCCGGTTTCCCTGGATGTAAATGGCGCCATTTTTAAATTGTGAAAGTTATCTGATCACATGATCTTGGTGTGAGCAAATGCTTGTAAGAGACATCTGGGATCTAATAGAGGTGAAGCCTCCATTAATCTACATGTAATATTCCGCCCCCTATTGTGTTTAGCTGGTAAGTGGGCGTGGAGGAGGAGGAAGGGCATGGGCTGGGATTGTGTATACGCCCACATGTGACTCTATAGTCACATGGGCTGCTCAGATGTGATAGGGAGGAAATGCTCAGCATAGAAACTCACTGAAAATTGAGCATGTGCAGAGCTGCCAACACCGCTCTGCAAAATCCCCAACTGCACTGGGGACATGGACAGGAGGGGGAGATGGAGAGAGCGTAGCAGGATCAACCAGGGTTTTTGCAGAATACAGAAAGGGAATCTCATAGTGACTGAGTGATTATGAACAGCATGGAATATATCATTTATATATACGGTCCTTCTTCTTTCTTTCTTCTTCTTTTTTTTTTTTATAAAAGGACAGTGTAAAAATAAAAGGTAAATTTAAAAATAAAAATGTTAAAACGCACCGTCCCACCGAGCTCGCGCGCAAAAGCGAACGCATACTTAAAGCAGGAGTCCACCTAAAAAAAAAAAATTATTAAAAGCCAGCAGCTACAAATACTGCAGCTGCTGACTTTTAATAAATGGACACTTACCTGTCCCAGGGTCCAGCGATGTCGGCAGCCGACGCCGCTCACCCGCTCGTCTCTCGGCAGCTGCCGCCGCCATCCTAGGTGAGGGAATCAGGAAGTGAAGCGTTGCGGGTTCCCTACTGCGCATGCGCGAGTCGCGCTGCGCGTTGTAACTGGTCCCCGCTATCTCCTGGGACCTGTGTGGTTTCCTAGGAGAAAGCGCGGAGGGACGGGAAGAGGCGTAGACCCCCCCCCCCCCCCCCCGTGGGAGTCTATGCCAGGAAGTGGGTGCAAATACCTGTCTTAGACAGGTATCTTTACCCCCCTCCCCCCCTGAAAGGTGCCAAATGTGACACTGGAGGGGGGGGAGGGTTTCGAAAAGCAGAAGTGCCATTTTTGTGTGGAACTCCGCTTTAAGTCACGCACACATATGAAAACGGTGTTCAAACCACACATGTGAGGTATCGGCACGATCGTTAGAGCGAGAGCAATAATTCTATCTATAGACCTCCTGTAACTTAAAACTGGTAACCTGGTGGAATTTTTAAACGTCGCCTATGGAGATTTTTAAGGGTAAAAGTTTGTCTCCACTCCACGAGTGGGCTCAATTTTGAAGCGTGACATGTTGGGTATCAATATTTTCTTTTTTTTTTTATTCTTTTTATTTTTTTTTTTAAAGTGGGGTTCCACCCAAAAAAAAAAAAAAATACATGAAAAATCCTAAAAAAAAACAAACCAAAAAAGCATTTGGATATTTTTTTTTTTTTTTAACTTACCTCTAAATGCCTGTTGCTAGGGGGTCCCTCGTAGTCTGCCTCTTCCAGTGTCTGGGCTGGTGACATCACTTCCCCCTCGGCACAGGAAGGGCTCCGCTCTGCTCCTTCCCTCCTGTCAATCATCTGGGACCCATTACAGGTCCCAGGTGACTGAGCGGCCAATCACGGCGCGCGGCGCCGCTCGCGCATGCGCAGTGGGTGCCAGGCTGTGAAGCCACAGCCCGGCGCCCACAGTTGCAATGCCGGCGCCGCTGAACGGAGGGGGAGACGAGCGGGGCTTCGATCCCCCGCATCGCTGGACCCTGGGACAGGTAAGTGTCCAATTAAAAGTCAGCAGCTGCAGTATTTGTAGCTGCTGACTTTTATTTATTTATTTTTTTGACGGCCCCCTTGGGTGGAACTCTTCTTTAACTCAAAGTGTATTTTTTCCAAAAAAAATTGTGCTTGTAAGACCGCTGTGCAAATACGGTGTGACATAAAGTATTGCAATGGCCTCCATTTTATTCTCTAGAACAGGGATATGCAATTGGCGGACCTCCAGCTGTTGCAAAACTACAAGTCCCATCATACTCTGCCTCTGCTTGTGACTGTCAGAGTCTTGCTATGCCTCATGGGACTTGTAGTTCTACAACAGCTGGAGGTCCGCTAATTGCATATCCCTGCTCTAGGGTGTCTGAAAAAAAAAAATGTGTGTGTGTATATATATATATATATATGTGTATGTGTGTGTGTATATATATATATATATATATATATATATGTGTGTTTGGGGGTCCCAAATAGTTTTCTAGCAAAAAATACTGTACTTGTAAACAAGTGTCAAAAATAGGGTCGGTCCTTAAGCGATTAAGAGGTGGAAGGTCTCAGGTTTTTCTTGCAGTCTGTTCCCCATTGGAGGGATTTCATCTCACTTGGCGGAGGATCTAACCCTTCTCACACACGGCACACTAATGAAAGCTTCTTGTCTCCCACAGTGGACGGTGAACGGGCAGATTCGGGTTGGCTTTTTCACGACCCGGTTTGTTCCATCCGGTGCGGAATTGACCTTTGACTACCAGTTTCAGCGTTACGGGTAAGAGGAAGCAAAAAATGACTTAAAGGGTAACTCCGCTGAGAAAGAAAACACTCCCCTCTGGGTGATCTCTGTACCTTGCAGGGATTATAACAACCTTTTGTTGCAGATTTCTATCTTTTTATTTTGTTATTCTGAAGAAATGCCTGTGTGTTTGTCTGTGTCCATATGCGCAGTGAATTGAATGGGAGTGGTTTCATAATTATCAATCAGCTGCTGCACCCGCAGGGCTCTAATGAGGAAAATCGCCGGGTCTGCGTCCCTTTTTAGACATGATTTTCTATTGGGAGAGTGTCACCAAAAATGACATTTTTGTTGCAGGGGATGCCTGATATCTGACTTGTATCTTAGTTCAGACTTCTGGGAAAATCAGTGAGCCAATCACACAAGCGGGAAATTATGTTTTTAATTTTACAGAAAACTACAGAGCTGCAGATTGAAAGGAAAGATGATTTTTAATAGACGTGCAATTCGTTTCGTTCCGAATTCGTTTTGCTGAAAAATTTGGCATATTCGTTAATGTGGAAACATCTGAAAGAACGAAAGACCATTAACAATTTTTTTCCGAAATTTTTTTTTCTAAAAGAACGAAAATCCAAAAGAACAAAAAAAATTTGAATAATTTCTGTTATAATTAAATTATTAAGTTTTTTTTATTAACAATTTATTATAGATTTTTTTTTTTATTATTATTTAATAATAAATAATAAAAACTAATAATAATAGCTCTAAACTATTAAATTATTGGTATTGGAATTTCCTTTCAAATGTGGCTGTTGGTGAACCTAATGAATTCAAATTTTTCTGAAGTTACGAATTATCGAAATGACGAATACCGAATTCTATACGAATGGAACGTAACAAATTCTATTTTATCTGAAGTTCCGAATGTATTTGAAATAAAGAATATCGATCCTAACGAATGAAAAAAAAAAAAAAAAAATTTCAGCAGTGCACATATCTAATTTTTAATTTTACATTCAATTACAATATGAATTGTGTCGCGATTTGTATACGCTATATTAATATTTTTCTATTTGCTATTTTTTCCCTACGAAAGTGGAGTTACCCTTTTTAAAAGTGTGTGTATTCTATTGAGTAGCCTATGCTTTTTTTTTTTTTTTTTTTTTTTTTTTTTTTTTTTTTCTTGTAGTCCAAGTTTTAAAACCACCTGAATAATTTTGCCTTAGGACTAAAATAATATTCAGACATGGCTGCCTACGTAAAATTTTAGGTGCCAAATTACAAAAATAAAAAGCATAAAATACACAGTGTGGCGCTATATCCTAATAAATAAAAATGTGTACAGCTGCAAATCAAATAGAGCATAGGATTAATAAAGTGCAAACCAAATAAATTCCAAAGTGCCAACAAAATGATAAACTCCTAATAAAGTCCAAAAGTCCTAATAGTGAAAAAAAAAAAATAAAAAAAAACATCCAAATGAGTCAACATCTGGTGCAATCAATGAAGAAACTTAAGCCTCTTACCAAACAGTATGGACCATTCACTTAAATTAGTTTTTTTATTGAATTTTTAGAAAAAGACAAACATATTACATAACAATCAAAAATTTCGACATACAAAAAATGTAAAATCTTCACATAAACAAAAAACACAGTACATAACATTTCTAAAGTATATAGTTCATACAACATTACCACCTCCTATTGATGGGCATTCTAATTCTAAAACTTCCCCTTCCTGTACTCAAATGGGATGGGGGAAAAAAAGGGGGGGGGGGACCCCAACACACACCCCCACCTATATCTCCTACCATAGATCCAATATTTTTATCACTATAAACCTAAAAAGTTGATATTTAGTTACATTTTAATTTAAGGGGTGACGCTAGGGAGGATTGCACAAGAGGTCTCCCTCCCGTTCCACCCCTAATTCCGTGCTACCCCTTCCCCTAAAAACTACCTACCCCCCTTGCTTTCCCTGCCCTTGCCACTCCCCTCGGTGCCGTGGGGGGGAAAAAAAACAAAAAAAACCCTAACCCCAAATCCTTCAAACCAAGTGAACCTAAAGTGTTATTTACTATTCAACTAAATTTAAGGGGCGGGTCTGGAGATGGTCGCACAAAGGGCCCCCATCCCAGTTACACCCTAATTCGTGCACATTTACCCCCTTTTTCCCCCTTCTTCAATTTTATTTGTAACCCCCCCCCCCCTCCTTTTAAACTCCCCACCTTCCATCCATGTGAGAAGGAGAGGAAAAAAAGGGGGGGGGGAACCCAACACACACCCCACCTATATCTCCTACCATAGATCCAATCTTTTTACCACTATAAACCTAAAAAGTTGATATTTAGTTAAATTTAAGGGGTGGAGCTAGGGAGGATTGCACAAGAAGTCTCCCTTACCGTTCCACCCGAATTCCGTACTTCCTCCTTTAAAAACGACCCCCCCCCCCTCTTTCCCTTCCCTTGCCCCCCCCCCCCCCGGTGCCGTGAGGGGGGAAAAAAAAACCCTAACCCCATATCCTTTCATTCAGTGAAAAAATGGTCAATAGTGCCTTTTTAAAAGTGTATCCTACACTTAAATGGTTAACTACCCAACGCGCTTCACCACCACTCTAGTCAATGTGAACAGCTTGTGATAAAAGCAACCGCCGGCCTCTTACCGAGTATAGTGGACCATTCAGGGTTAAATTGGTCAATAGCGCATTAACTGCAGCTCACCCATCCATGGTGGTCATCCACTGCACCGGACAAAAGTTGTAAGGCAATAGGGCATCCTTCCAGGAATCAAAAAACCCCCAAATATTTGGCAAAACATCCATATAGAGAGGAAAAAAAAACAAACTTCTTTCCAACCCCTCCAACGCGAACCAATAGTGTGCCCATGCAGGCCAAAGGAACAGGCTTGCTTTAAGCTAAATTGAGTGTTAGGCAGAGTAAAGCCGGCCATACATGGATCAAAGTTCAGCAGGGACTGGCTCAATTTCGACCCATGTATGAGCAGGGTGTTTGTGGTGGCAGGGATTGTCACTGGAGGGCCCTGGATTGTGAGCAGGCAGAACACCCTACTTCCTACTGGAGGTACCCTCTGCTGTGTTTCCAGAGGACTTTGTGGGACCTGTCCATCTGGCTGATCCACAGCCTCCTGAGGAACGTCCTTCAGATGCCTTCTCATGTTCTGCCATTATTAAGATTAATGTTTTGAGTGGCTCTGTTAAGATTCCTGTCCTTCAGTCCATGACTTTTGAAACTTTTTTCTGGCCCTGGGGAGGATCAGGGAGCTTTTAAGACCTTCTACAAGGCCCCTGTAACACCTCCTGGGTGTCAGAGGATGTATTCAGTTCATCCTTGGTTCCTTCTGGTGGCTCTCATCTCGCCTGTCTAGCACTGAAATTCAACTTCCATACTGCCTGTCCTTGTTAGGGATGTCTCCAATGCACCTTTTGTAGGGGATGTCTCCGATTCCCCTTTTATTTTGTAGGGGATGTCTCCCCGTGCACCTTTTTTGTAGGGGATGTCTCCCCGTGCACCTTTTTTTTGTAGGGGATGTCTCCCCGTGCACCTTTTTTTGTAGGGGATGTCTCCCCGTGCACCTTTTTTTGTAGGGGATGTCTCCCCGTGCACCTTTTTTTTGTAGGGGATGTCTCCCCGTGCACCTTTTTTTTGTAGGGGATGTCTCCCCGTGCACCTTTTTTTTGTAGGGGATGTCTCCCCGTGCACCTTTTTTTTGTAGGGGATGTCTCCCCGTGCACCTTTTTTGTAGGGGATGTCTCCCCGTGCACCTTCCCCCTTTGTGAGACCTAACCCTTTTGGTATTTTAACAGTCCCAGGTGTCGCTTTACACCCTTTTTGGGGCTAATGTTGATTTCTGAAACTTAACAGGTACTGAGCCTATTTTGCTTCTTGACTTGGGTTGAAGTTTTGCTGGTTTTTGCACTAAAAGTTGATGTCGATTATCCTTAGGTCAGAGTAGCCATATCGTTCTCTCCTCTATGTATTCACCATTGTCCTATTTATCTCTTTGCAGAAGAGAAGCTCAGAAATGCTTCTGCGGATCTGCCAATTGCCGGGGTTACCTCGGCGGTGAGAACCGGGTAAGCGTTCGAGCAGCTGGAGGCAAGATGAAGAAAGAAAGGTCCCGGAAGAAGGATTCGGTGAGTCTTGTGGTTCCTGTATACCGTCCATTGCTTCTACACATGGTACTGCGGGGGACTGTGCTTATATCACATGGCTGGGAGTTCTTTGTGATGGAATGTAACAGACTCCTCCCATGCAGGACAAGTTCCTTTTTCACAATGAGAGTTCCATTGGTGTTCCTAGGAAATCTGGGGCCAGATATCAGAAATATTTTAGTAATAACCATAAACATAAACCTCATGTGCACCAGGAACTGGAGTAGAATTACCCCCCGCCGCCTCTCTAGGTTCTCCATCCCACCGGAGAACCCGGGAACTGAAGCCGGCGCTTCCGCTGGCCTACCATAGAGCTTTTCGAGGATCAAAAGTTCCCAGATGAGCTCTATAGTATAGGAAACTGGAAGCAACCAGCATTTTCATCAATTCCAGTTTCTCTGGATGTAAACGGCAGGATTTTTAAAATAGAATGGATCTGAACCCACCGATCTTGGTGTGATCAGATGCTTTCAATGGCAGAGGAGATATCTGGGGTTTAATAGACCCCAGATCTCTCCATAAAAGAGTACCTGTCACTGCTTATTGCTGTCACAAGGGATGTTTTAAATTTTAAAATGTAAATTTTTTTTAACATTTTTTACATTGACCGCAATAAAAGTGATCAAGAAAATTAAAGAAATTAAAGTGTAAAAAAATTAAAAATAATAATAAAAAAAATGTTTAAAGTGCCTTCGTTCCCTTGTGCTTACACGCAAAGGCAAGCGCACGCGTTGATCCCGCAGGCATGCGCATCTTGGTGTGATCAAATGCTTTTACGGGCAGAGGAGACATCTGAGGTCTTATAGACCCCAGATGTCTATAAATGGCGATCGCACCACACGTGAGTTATCGCCACAAACATCAGAGCAAGAGCAGTAATTCTAGCGCTAGACCTCCTGTGTAATTCTTGTAAGGCTTTTAAAGCGCCGCCTATGGAGATATTTCAATACCGTCATTTGATGCCATTCCGCGAGTGTGCACAATTTTAAAGCATGACAGGTTAGGTATCTGCTTACTCAGCGGTTTACTATCTTTCTTTATCGTACATCACGGGACACAGAGCAGCCATAATAACGAACTGGGTTATACGCTACCTATAGGTGAATGGACACTGGGAAACCAAAAAGACAGGAAGTCCTCCCCTATATAACCCCTCCTACAAAGGAAGTACCTCAGTTTTGAAGCAAGTAATAAACTTCCCAGACAAGAGGGGAGGGATATCTGTGTCCCGTGATGTACTCCAAGAAAAGAATTTTACAAGGTAAGCTGTAGAGAAAAAAATCCTAATTTCTTTATCGTACATCACGGGACACAGAGCAGCCATAATAACTAACTGGGACGTCCCCAAGCAATGCTTTTGAGGGGAGGGAACCCATTATGACCAAAGAAACACCATCAGAACAACAGGATCTATATTGCTGCCTGCAG
>JBBDGP010004410.1:90000-134280 GCA_037952835.1 Lithobates septentrionalis
CCTTCAGATTTGTCTTCAGCAAGTGAAATGCATGCTCAATCGGATTCAGGTCAGGTGATTGACTTGGCCATTGCATAACATTCCACTTCTTTCCCTTAAAAAACTCTTTGGTTGCTTTCGCAGTATGCTTCGGGTCATTGTCCATCTGCACTGTGAAGCGCCGTCCAATGAGTTCTGAAGCACTTTGCTGAATATGAGCCGATAATATTGTCCTCAACACTTCAGAATTCATCCTGCTGCTTTTGTCAGCAGTCACATCATCAATAAATACAAGAGAACCAGTTCCATTGGCAGCCATACATGCCCACGCCATGACACTACCACCACCATGCTTCACTGATGAGGTGGTATGCTTTGGATCATGAGCAGTTCCTTTCCTTCTCCATACTCTTCTCTTCCCATCACTCTGGTACAAGTTGATCTTGGTCTCATCTCTCCATAGGATGTTGTTCCAGAACTGTGAAGGCTTTTTTAGATGTTGTTTGGCAAACTCTAATCTGGCCTTTCTGTTTTTGAGGCTCACCAATGGTTTACATCTTGTGGTGAACCCTCTGTATTCACTCTGGTGAAGTCTTCTCTTGATTGTTGACTTTGACACACATACACCTACCTCCTGGAGAGTGTTCTTCATCTGGCCAACTGTTGTGAAGGGTGTTTTCTACACCAGGGAAAGAATTCTTCGGTCTTCCACCACAGTTGTTTTCCGTGGTCTTCCGGATCTTTTGGTGTTGCTGAGCTCCTCGGTGTTTTCTTTCTTTTTAAGGATGTTTCAAACAGTTGATTTGGCCACACCTAATGTTTTTGCTATCTCTCTGATGGGTTTGTTTTTGTTTTTTTCAGCCTAATGAGGGCTTGCTTCACTGATAGTGACAGCTCTTTGGATCTCATATTGAGAGTTGACAGCAACAGATTCCAAATGCAAATAGCACACTTGAAATGAACTCTGGACCTTTTATCTGCTCCTTGTAAATGGGATAATGAGGGAAAAACACACACCTGGCCATGGAACAGCTGAGCAGACAGTTGTCCCATTACTTTTGGTCCCTTTAAAAAGTGGGGGGCACATATACAAACTGTTGTAATTCCTACACCGTTTACCTGATTTGGATGTAAATACCCCAAATTAAAGCTGAAAGTCTGCAGGTAAAGCACATCTTGTTCTTTTCATTTTAAATCCATTGTGGTGGTGTATAGAGCCAAAAAGATTAGAATTGTGTTGATGTCCCAATATTTATGGACCTGACTGTATTAGATATAGTTAATCTAATAGGTTTCCTGTTACTTTGTATCTTTTACCTTTTTTGCTTTTTTTTTTTTTTTTTTTTTTTTTTGTCATTTTTTTTTTATTCTTTATTTTTTTGGTGTATGGCTGTCATTTTGTATTAATAAATTTACTTCACTATACATAGTCTGGTTTCAGTTTCTAAGTGTAGCCACACAAATCTGGCCATCTCTGCTGCAGATTCCTGACACCTACCCTCTAGAAGCAGGGGGTAGGCAACCTCGGGCCCTCCAGCTGTGGTGAAACTACAAATCCCATAATGCTTCTGCCTCTGGGAGTCATGCCTGTGATTGTCTGGGTCTTGCAATGTCTTATGGGACTTCTTGTAGTTTCACCACAGCTGGAGGGCCGAGGTTGCCTACTCCCTGCTTCTAGAGGGTTGGGAATCCGCAGCAGAGATGGTCAGATCTGTGTGGCTACACTTAGAAACTAAAACCAGACTATGTATAGTGAAGTAAATTTATTAATAATACAAATGACAGCCACACGCCAAGAAAAAAAAAAAAAACAGGAAACAAGCAAAGGTAAAGCTACAAAGTAACAGGAAACAGATTAACTATATTTAATATTTACAGTATATATACAAGATGAGGAACAGAGGGAATACCAGAGATGCAAGGAAGGGGAGGGGGAATCGGGACTACCCAGGGGAGCAGGGTACAGGATGCATGGCTATATAGAGCAGGGGTCTCAAACTGGCGGCCCTCCAGCTGTTGCGAAACTACAAGTCCCATCATGCCTCAGCCTGTGGGAGTCATGCTTGCAACTGTCAGCCTTGCAATGCCTCATGGGACTTGTAGTTTCGCTACAGCTGGAGGGCCACCAGTTTGAGACCCCTGCTATAGAGCAAGACCAGGAGCAGGATAAATGGCAACAGCACCCGACTTGGCACAGCAAGCAAATCAAAACACTGACGCAAGGTGTATCCGCAAAAGAGGGACTTAAAGGGTAAGTTCACCTTTACAGAAAAATCTCTAAGGTGAACTTACAGAGGACCCCCTCCTCAAACCCCCCCCCCCCCCAGTCCCGCTGACCGGCAGCGCGGCGATCTCCGGTTCTGAGCCCTGCTATAGCTGCCCCACTGGTCTGGGGCTTAGAAATCCCTGCAGCTTAATCTCCTAAACGTATCCCATCAGGAGGGACGTCGTCTCAGAACCAGCCTAGCCCATCGTCTCAAGAAAGGGCCTAGCCCGTCGTCTCAAGAAAGGGCCTAGCCCGTCGTCTCAAGAAAGGGCCCAGCCCGTCGTCTCAAGACAGGCCTAGCCCGTCGTCTCAGAATGGGCCTAGCCCGTCGTCTCAGAATGGGCCTAGCCCGTCGTCTCAGAATGGGCCTAGCCCGTCGTCTCAGGATGGGCCTAGCCCGTCGTCTCAGGATGGGCCTAGCCCGTCGTCTCAGGATGGGCCTAGCCCGTCGTCTCAGGATGGGCCTAGCCCGTCGTCTCAGGATGGGCCTAGCCCGTCGTCTCAGAATGGGCCTAGCCCGTCGTCTCAGAATGGGCCTAGCCCGTCGTCTCAGAATGGGCCTAGCCCGTCGTCTCAGAATGGGCCTAGCCCGTCGTCTCAGAATGGGCCTAGCCCGTCGTCTCAGAATGGGCCTAGCCCCTCGTCTCAGAATGGGCCTAGCCCCTCGTCTCAGAATGGGCCTAGCCCCTCGTCTCAGAATGGGCCTAGCCCCTCGTCTCAGAATGGGCCTAGCCCCTCGTCTCAGAATGGGCCTAGCCCCTCGTCTCAGAATGGGCCTAGCCCCTCGTCTCAGAATGGGCCTAGCCCCTCGTCTCAGAATGGGCCTAGCCCCTCGTCTCAGAATGGGCCTAGCCCCTCGTCTCAGAATGGGCCTAGCCCCTCGTCTCAGAATGGGCCTAGCCCCTCGTCTCAGAATGGGCCTAGCCCCTCGTCTCAGAATGGGCCTAGCCCCTCGTCTCAGAATGGGCCTAGCCCCTCGTCTCAGAATGGGCCTAGCCCCTCGTCTCAGAATGGGCCTAGCCCCTCGTCTCAGAATGGGCCTAGCCCCTCGTCTCAGAATGGGCCTAGCCCCTCGTCTCAGAATGGGCCTAGCCCCTCGTCTCAGAATGGGCCTAGCCCCTCGTCTTAGCAGGGAAGAAGACACATGAATGCCGAGGGGGTTTCTACTCCCCGGACCAGTGAGATGGCTATAGCAGGGCTCAGAACGGGAGATCACTGCACTGCAGGTCAGGGGGAGGGGGGGGGGGGGTTGAGGAGGGAGTCCTGTGTAAGTTCACCTTACAGATTTCTCTGTAAAGGTGAACTTACACTTTAAGTACCCTCTCAGCAGCCAGCAGATCCCAGTAATCGGCTCCACCTGGTGCTGGCTGCTGGGAGGTTGCTTAATCCCTAAGAGACACCCACTGGGGGACACTTGAACTACATCTTTCTGCCCAGGGAACCACAGAGCCACCAGCAGGGGATTCAGGTCCTGACAGGTGGCCTGAGGTAGAAGGTCAGCAGCGTGTTCTGTATGTTGCTTCCTTTCTCAGCAAAGCTTACTGGAGTCTTAAGATGTCATCGGTGTGCGTCCCCTTTTCTTTGCGTTTGAGTGTTGTGTGGATGCTTGTTTGGGAACCGTTTCCCGAAACAAGGGTTTAGCTTTGCTGTATTTACCTGCAGTAGCGGAAACTTGGGTCACCAGCCCGGCTGCACGGTGTGGCTGAGCTGTGTAAATCTCATGACCTGAATAGACAAAAATTCAAATCCTTTGGCAAGTAAAATCGGTCCCATATTTGTATTTTGAATGCATATATATGTGCCTGGACTTCAAATTTAAAGGTGGAAAGTCAATACCGTATATACTCGAGTATAAGCTGAGTTTTTCAGCACATTTTTCTTGTGCTGAAAATGCCCCCCTCGGCTTATACTCGAGTCAGGCACTTTTCTGCAGCAGAGAATTACATTTTCCGAACCGACTTTGGGGCCCCGTATCTCGGGGCCACTTGGTGCTAGGAACCCCAAATTAGGTGTGGAACTAGCACTACAACATATCCAAAGCTGGGGTTCCTAGCACTAAGTGGCCCCGAGATACGGGGTCCTAAAGTTGGTTCAGAAAATGTCATTCTCTGCTGCAGAAAAGTGCTCGACATTTTCCGAACTGACTTTGGGACCCCGTATCTCGGGCCACTTGGTGCTAGGAACCCCAGCTTTGGATATGTTGTAGTGCTAGTTCCACTGGGGTTCCTAGCACCAAATGGCCCCAAGATACGGAGCCACAAAGTCGGTCAACTGTGTCCACCTGCAGCAATGTCATTTCGGGAACCTTTGGGTCCAGAGACCCCAAATTTTGGCTGCTGCTAGGGGGCATCTAGGAACCCTTAGCTACCGAGTTTGAAGTTCGGGTGACCTATGGCTGCAAATGGGCACAGTGAGGCTGCACACGCCTATGGTTGACCCTCTTTTCCACTTACAGTAGCTGCGCATTTCTCACCCTAGGCTTATACTCGAGTCAATACGTTTTTCCCAGTTTTTTGTGGTAAAATTAGGTGCCTCGGCTTATATTCGGGTCGGCTTATACTCGAGTATATACGGAATGTGACGGACTCGTGTCCAATGCATCTTTTTGATTTTTGGCTTGTATACTCCAATTTGCTAACTTTTCCTTCCGCCCTCTTGATTAGATCGTCAGGACGTTGGAGCTTCTCCCCATCCCCAATAAAAACATGCTGGAAGAGAGTAAGATCCTCCCCATCATACAGAGGTGGTCTCAGACCAAAACGGCCATTCCGCATCTCAGCGAAGGCGACGGATACTCCAGCGAGAACACGTCCCGCGCGCACACCCCGCTCAACACCCCGGCCAACACGCCCGATCCCGCCGCCGCCAAGCTGAGCGTGGAGATGGAGGGCGAGACCCCCAAGAAGCTGATTCTACGCAGGCTGAAAATCGTCAGCGAGAACAGCATGGACAGCGCGGCGTCCGACGCCGCCAGCGAGGTTGAGATAAAGGACGTGTCCGTGAAACAAGAGGCGCCCCCTACTGACGAGCAGAAAGAAGGGGAGAAGCTGAAGGAGGAGGTCAAAGTGGAGGAGCCTCCGACGCCAACCGAAGAGCAGCCGGCCTCTGTCCCCAAAACTGAGGAGGATCCGGCCGCAGAAGGGAACAAAGAGGCTTCTTCTGGTATGGAAGTCTCCGAAGCGGAGAATAAGGACCCCGGGGGGCTGAAGGTAGAAGAGGCACCTGCAGTGGAGACCCCATCGCAGGACGAGGAAGAGGGCATCTCCGATGTGGAGAGTGAGAGGAGCCAGGAACAGCCGGACAAGATGATTGACATGAGTGAGCTGGCCTCCAAACTTCTGGAGGGATGGAAAGATTTAAAGGTAAGCAACATGGATTAGATTGTAAGCTCTTGTAGATGGTAACCCCCCTCACCTTTTTTTTTTTTTTTTTTATTTCATCCTTTTTTACATTTTTCTAAAGTCAAAACATTTCTACTTTAAGCACTTAAGGCCCAGAGGCATTTTTTCCATTTTTTTTTTTTTTTCTTTACATATTTCAAAAATTTAGGCCTGAGGATTACTTACAACTCCCAAACATTTTATATGTCTTGAAAGCAGACGCCCCGGACCAGGGGTCCCCAAACTTTCAAAACAAGAGGCCAGCTTACTGTCCTTCAAACTTTACTGGAGGCAGACTCTGGCCAATGGGAGTAGAAAATGCCACATCTTTAGTGGGAGGAATAGTGCCCCATCATTGGTGTCGCTGGGAGGAATAGTGTCCCATCATTGGTAGGAATAGTGTCCCATTATTGGTGTCAGTGGGAGGAATAGTGTCCCATCATTGGTGTCAGTGGGAGGAATAGTGTCCCATCATTGGTGTCAGTGAAAGGAATAGTGTCCCATCATTGGTATCAGTGGGAGGAATAGTGCCCCATCATTGGTATCAGTGGGAGGAATAGTGTCCCATCATTGGTATCAGTGGGAGGAATAGTGCCCCATCATTGGTATCAGTGGGAGGAATAGTGTCCCATCATTGGTAGGAATAGTGTCCCATTATTGGTGTCAGTGGGAGGAATAGTGTCCCATCATTGGTATCAGTGGGAGGAATAGTGTCCCATCATTGGTGTCAGTGGGAGGAATAGTGCCCCATCATTGGTATCAGTGGGAGGAATAGTGTCCCATCATTGGTAGGAATAGTGTCCCATTATTGGTGTCAGTGGGAGGAATAGTGTCCCATCATTGGTGTCAGTGGGAGGAATAGTGTCCCATCATTGGTGTCAGTGGGAGGAATAGTGTCCCATCATTGGTGTCAGTGGGAGGAATAGTGTCCCATCATTGGTGTCAGTGGGAGGAATAGTGCCCCATCATTGGTGTCAGTGAAAGGAATAGTGTCCCATCATTGGTATCAGTGGGAGGAATAGTGCCCCATCATTGGTATCAGTGGGAGGAATAGTGTCCCATCATTGGTGTCAGTGGGAGGAATAGTGCCCCATCATTGATATCAGTGGGAGGAATAGTGCCCCATCATTGGTGTCAGTGAAAGGAATAGTGTCCCATCATTGGTATCAGTGGGAGGAATAGTGCCCCATCATTGGTGTCAGTGGGAGGAATAGTGTCCCATCATTGGTGTCAGTGGGAGGAATAGTGTCCCCATCATTGGTATCAGTGGGAGGAATAGTGTCCCATCATTGGTGTCAGTGGGAGGAATAATGCCCCAATAATGGTGGACAACATGGATGTGAAGGGGGTTCGTTACCTAATTTTGAAAACTGTCTTCTAACAGGAGAGGGGGATGGTATATAATGATTGGAGGAGAGGGGGGTGGTATATAATGATTGGAGGAGAGGGGGGTGGTATATAATGATTGGAGGAGAGGGGGATGGTATATAATGATTGGAGGAGAAGGGGATGGTATATGATTGGAGGAGAGGGGGGTGGTATATAATGATTGGAGGAGAGGGGGATGGTATATAATGATTGGAGGAGAGGGGGGTGGTGATTGGAGGAGAGGGGGATGGTATATAATGATTGGAGGAGAAGGGGATGGTATATGATTGGAGGAGAGGGGGGTGGTATATAATGATTGGAGGAGAGGGGGGTGGTATATAATGATTGGAGGAGAGGGGGGTGGTATATAATGATTGGAGGAGAGGGGGGTGGTATATAATGATTGGAGGAGAGGGGGATGGTATATAATGATTGGAGGAGAAGGGGATGGTATATGATTGGAGGAGAGGGGGGTGGTATATAATGATTGGAGGAGAGGGGGGTGGTATATAATGATTGGAGGAGAGGGGGGTGGTATATAATGATTGGAGGAGAGGGGGATGGTATATAATGATTGGAGGAGAAGGGGATGGTATATGATTGGAGGAGAGGGGGGTGGTATATAATGATTGGAGGAGAGGGGGGTGGTATATAATGATTGGAGGAGAGGGGGGTGGTATATAATGATTGGAGGAGAGGGGGATGGTATATAATGATTGGAGGAGAAGGGGATGGTATATGATTGGAGGAGAGGGGGGTGGTATATAATGATTGGAGGAGAGGGGGGTGGTATATAATGATTGGAGGAGAGGGGGATGGTATATAATGATTGGAGGAGAAGGGGATGGTATATGATTGGAGGAGAGGGGGGTGGTATATAATGATTGGAGGAGAGGGGGGTGGTATATAATGATTGGAGGAGAGGGGGGTGGTATATAATGATTGGAGGAGAGGGGGGTGGTATATAATGATTGGAGGAAAGTATTATAATGATTGGAGGAGAGGGGGTGGTATATAATGATGGAGGAGAGGGGGGTGGTATATAATGATTGGAGGAGAGGGGGTGGTATATAATGATTGGAGGAGAAGCTGTTCGTTGTTAACCAACAGTTCCTTTTTATGGTGTACCCCCACAATGGTCATTCGCATTTTGCGTGCATGTACATTGACACCGCACCTCCAATCTAGGTAAAGAGCCTCTGACGGAGACTCTTTACCACGCGATCAGCCGTGTCCAATCCCAGAGGTGATCAACTACCACCAAAGGAAAGCGCTATTTGTGAAAACAAAATCATAAAAGTGTCATATGTGTACAGTGTTACATGACTGCGCAATTGTCATTCAAAGTGTGACAGCGCTGAAAGCTGAGAATTGGTCTGGGCGGGGAAGGTGTGCTCCCCGGTATTGAAGTGATTACAGATTTTTTTGCACAAGTGATCAGTGAATAGTTTTGTATTTATTTTGTTGATTTTTCTCTGTATTCTCTTTGCACTGTAGGAAGTCTATCGGATCCCGAAGAAGACCCCGGCGGAGAAGGAGCACTGTATGTATCATGTGATCAACACTTTGATTTCTGACATGGAAAGCAATGGCTGCTGGTGGTTCTTTATTTTTTGGGGGGCGCGGCGGCAAACAGACACCCCTATAGCAGTTTTACTGTTACAAAGAAGCAGCTGTGCACCGGATCACGTGTGTGTGTGTGTGTGTGTGTGTGTGTGTGTGTGTGTGTGTGTGTGTGTGTATATATATATATATATATATATATATATATATATATATATATATATATATATATATATATATATATATATATATATATATATATATAATATATATATATGTATATATTTATATTATTATACGGGATTTATATAGCACCAACGGGCCCGGCTCGTAGAGCTTACATTCTAAAGGGAGGGGGGTGGTGGTACAAAAGGTAATAGCTGCAAAGAATGATTGAATGAATGATAGGGGGCGTGCAGCCGCCTGTAGGGGGCTGCACGCCCCCTACAGGCGGAAATGCCAAATCACATAATATATAAATATAGGGGGCGTGCAGCTTCTGCTATGAATATTCACAGCAGAAGCTGATCTGCTGGCAGGCCTGCTGTTAGAAATTCAGTCTTCCTGGCAGGGTGGGGGGGGGCCTTAGAAATTCAGTCTTCCTTATAATTAAAAAAAATATATATATATATATGTATGTGTGTGTGTTTATTATTATTATATTATATATATTATTAAAAATATATATTATTATATATATATTATATTTTTTATTATTAATAAATAAATAAATAAAAAAAAATATATATATATATATATATATATATATATATATATATATATATATATATATATATATATATATATATATATATATATATATATATATATATATATATATATATATATATATATATATAAATATATCCCCATCAAATCATTCTTTGCAGCTATTACCTTTTGTACCACCACCCCCCTCCCTTTAGAATGTAAGCTCTACGAGCCGGGCCCTCCTGTACCTTTTGTGTTGTCCCCCTTATACGTTGTAAAGCGCCTCATGGGACTTGTAGTTTGGCAACAGCTGGAGGGGCCCCAGGCTGAGCACCCGTGCATAAAGCAACAGTTCTGGATGGTTCACAAGAAAGAAGAGAAGTCCCTTTTTTTTATAATGTGCTCTTTCCATACATATTACATGCCTGAAGAAAAAAATATAAACAAGTAAAACCCTTTTAGACCCTGATTTTTTTCCTTTTTAAGGGAAGCCCTTTCTGTAGTTATTTCACCAGCAGGGGGCGATATGATCTCCGGCACACCGGCTCTTCGAAATCCGGCCCTGTCATTCATTTCTATGTATACGAATTTAGACTTTTCTTGTCTTCCGTGTTGTACAGATGACAGACACCGGGAGTCCTCCTCGGGAAACTATCAGACCCCGAACAACAAGAGCCGGGAGCGAGACTCTGAGCGTCAGAGCCAAAGGAAGCGCAAGCAGTCGCCGTCTCCTCCCTCGTTCTATGAGCGCAGCGCAAAGAGAGGCGAGGACAGGTAAAGGAGATTGCGCGTCTTTCAGAAAATGGGAAGGTTACCCCTATGGGGTTTTATTGCCAGCAAAACACAAAGTCAAAGAAAAATATCTCTTTATATCAAAAAAGTATTTATTTTAGTAAAAAGTGATACAAAATACAACAAAGATATTTAATGTATTAAAACATGAGCTTAAAACACATGAGAATACAACCAGTGAGTACATATGAATAGACATAGTGTGTTCTCTTTTAAACCCGCAAAACAAAGGATGTGGCTCATTCTGATCTGAACCTTCACATGGGGGGGCATCAAATAAAATTGTTTTCTGAATATTAAAGCTGAATTCCCGGTATGGCAATCTTTAGGCTGCCTTCACACCTGAGCGTATCGTTTTCAGGCGGAAAGTCGCACCTTTTTTTTACCGCGATTTTGTATAGGTCAAAAGGTCACCAATCTTAAATGCAGAAAGTAATAAGGAGAGCCGGCAAAAAATATTGTTTTATTGTCACTCTGATGTACCAATAAACGTCACTTCAAGGATTACAGTTTTGCCGGCTCTCCTTATTACTGTTGCATTGGAGTGTGTTGGGACACATCGAGCCTCGGCACCTGTGAGTGGACCTGGTGTATGGATTAAGTTTTCCCTGCAGAGAGCGCTGTTACCTTTCTTCTTTTCCATGCTAAAAAGCAGAAAAACGCCCGTAATCTGCCCAGAAAGAATCTCAAGTACTTTTTTTGCGCTTCAGGCGACAGAGCCAATTAAATGAATGGGACTTTTGCTTGTTGGGCGTTTTTGAACTTTTGAGATGAGCGTTTTACGAGCCGGAAACGATCAGGTGTGAATTCAGCCTAACATCCAGCTTGTAGGTATGTATGTGCCATACCTGAGTGCATCCTCTCTCCCCTGTGGGCTGTCCTTCCTTCCTTCCAGACTATGCGATGCTGACAATTATGAGCATGCTCAGTTGAGGAGTACTGTGAGGCCAAGGCTGCATGATGATGCGTTCCCAGGGGCAGGTCCCATGTGGTTGGGTGGGATTCAGATTCCCCCCCCCCCCCCCCATATCCCTGCAGCGGTCATCTTTTGGTCTGTAGGAGTTAATACGAGCCATGGGACCTGCCATATCTACTCCTCAAGTGTACCAACTGTGCCTGCCCTTGAATGGAGGAGGGGGGGGGGTCAGGTATAGTCAGCACTCTAGACAAATGCAAATGACAGGTCCTGTGGGGTGGGAATGATTGGCACAGGGGGGAGGGGTCAGGCATAATTGGCACTCTTGGCAAGTGCAAATGACAGGTACTGTGGGTGGTAATAAAAAGGATTGGGGGGGGTCAGGTATAGTCGGCACTCTTGACCAGTGCAAATTACGGGTCCTGTGGGGTGGGAGTGAGTGGATGAGGGGGGGGAAGGGTCGAGCATATTTGGCACTCTTGACAAGTGCAAATAAAAGTTCCTGTGGGGTGGGAATGAATGGCACAGGGGGGAGGGGGAGGGCATAGTTGGCACTCTTGACCAGTGCAAATAAAAGGTCCTGTGGGGTGGGAATGAATGGCACAGACGGAAGGGGTCGGGCATAGTGGGCACTCTTGGCAAGTGCAAACGACAGGTCCTGTGGGGTGGGAGTGAACGGCGGAGGGGGGAGGGGTCGGGCATAGTTGGCACTCTTGACAAGTGCAAATGACAGGTCCTGTGGTAGTGAATGGAAGAAGGGGGCTCAGGCTGGGTAGGCAGCACTCTTGATAAGTGCAAATGACAGGCCTTTTGGGGAAGATTCAGAGAGAGGACTGAGGGTTGGAACTAAATCCCCATCTATCAGCGCAATGGACACTTTGCATTGATTATATGTACAATCCCTTGTGCTGATAATATATTTTTATTTTTTTTTGGATTAAGCTTTGGCTTTATGATTTACATACCCTATATGGTGATAGGAGCAACTTGTGTGGCATAAATACTGGAGTATCCCTAAAATAAAAAAATTAAGAAATAAAGTATTTTGGGTGAGTGTAGAACCATCTTCCACAATCTAGAACAAGCAGCATTGTTGGTACAATACCATTCCATGATTTCTGGCACACAGGCAGGTCATGACCTCAGAATTTTTTATTTCAGCAGGTATGACACTCCGGCTACCTCCAAGAAGAAAAGTCGCCTCCAGGACCGGAATAAGCTGTCCACGGAGGAGCGCAGGAAGCTGTTTGAGCAGGAAGTGGCGCAGCGCGAGGCCCAGAAGCAGCAGCAGCAGATGCAGAACATTGGCATCACCTCTCCCATCTCTTATGAGTCTATGCAGTACAGTAACCAGCTGCCCCCGCCTTACATGACCTACCCCCAAGGTTACCCCATGCAGTCCTTCTTGGACCCCACAAATCCGAACGTAGGGAAGGTTCTGCTTCCCACACCACCCCTGGACGTGGTCAATTCTCCCAACAGCTATGACCCCTCTCAAGGTATGGTCAATCCAGGTATGATGACTCCACAGCCGGTCCCAGTGGTACAACATGTAGCACCCCCCATGGATGTCCCCACACAGCAGTATGCAGCGCAACCCGAACCTTTGGTCCAGCAGGACCCCAATGTGAATGTAATGTCAGTTCCGGCCCCCAACGCTGTGCAAGCTCAAACCTATGGAGCCTGGGACCCCAAACAGTCACCGGTGC
Source organism: Lithobates septentrionalis (assembly GCA_037952835.1). Taxonomy (NCBI): domain Eukaryota; kingdom Metazoa; phylum Chordata; class Amphibia; order Anura; family Ranidae; genus Lithobates; species Lithobates septentrionalis. Next base: position 102,685 of record JBBDGP010004410.1, read on the forward strand.
CCGTTCAGCAGCATCAGGCCCAGCCTCCGTACCCACCGCCCCCTGCCCAGCCTGCAATCTACTACCAAGGACAGCCCTGCTCAGCGATGTACGGGATGCCAGCCGCCTATCCTCAGACCACACAACCCATGGTGCAGGTAAGAGCCATCTTTTTGTGTGTGTGTGGGGGGGGGGTGGGGGGGTGGTCGCGTTGACTCCCTGACCTAGGAAAACATAGAAGTTGATTTACTAAAACTGTATAGTGCAAAATTATCTGCTGGCCACATAGACTCCCTGCTGGCCACATAGACTCCCTGCTGGCCACATAGACTCCCTGCTGGCCACATAGACTCCCTGCTGGCCACATAGACTCCCTGCTGGCCACATAGACTCCCTGCTGGCCACATAGACTCCCTGCTCATAGACTCCCTGCTGGACACATAGACTCCCTGCTCATAGACTCCCTGCTGGCCACACAGACTCCCTGCTGGCCACACAGACTCCCTGCTGGCCACACAGACTCCCTGCTCATAGACTCCCTGCTGGCCACACAGACTCCCTGCTGGCCACACAGACTCCCTGCTGGCCACACAGACTCCCTGCTGGCCACACAGACTCCCTGCTCGGCACATAGACTCCCTGCTCATAGACTCCCTGCTGGGATATACAGACGCCCTGCTCATAGACTCCCTGCTCGGCACATAGACTCCCTGCTCATACCGTGTTTCCCCGAAAATAGGCCCGGGTCTTATATTAATTTTGTCAGCCAAAAACACACTAGGGCTTATTTTTGGGGTAGGGCTTGCCATGCAATGTGCCATCTTCCCAGTGGTTGCAAAATGACAGACTCCCCTCTATCACAGGTTCACATAATGCAAAAGGTGGTTCTGCAATGCAACGGTGCAAATACCTTCTTCCATACCCCACCTGAGCTGTCTTCCACCGCTACAAGCACTGCAGAGGGAGGGGGGAGGGCGAGATCTCCCACTGACACCCGCTTCAATACCCCACCTGAGCCGCCTTCCACGGCTACGATTAGTGCAGAGGGAGGGGGGGCGAGATCCCCTGCTGACACCCAAGAGAAGAGGAGATCAGCTGAGCCCTGTTCGGCGCTTCCATGGCCCACCCCGAGCTGTCTTCCCCGCTCTGAGCAATGCAGTATGGGGGGCCGAGATTCCCCGCTGAGAGAAGAGGAGATCAGCTGAGCGCCGCGCTCAACTAGGGCTTATATTCGGGGTAGGGCTTCTATTGCAGACCTCCTGGAAAATAGCGCTAGGCCTTATTATTGGGGTAGACTTCCTTGCTGGACACACAGACGTAAAGTGGGGGAACTTGGCTGACATAAAAGCATCTGTAATTGAAATCTGACATTTTGGTGCAATGACCATCTAAGCACATGCAATTTTATGGGCGACTTGCTCAAATACTGTATTTGTTGTTCAGAGTTACGCACAGCCCGGCCTCCAGTACATGCCAGGACAGCAGATGTACGCACCTCACCCGCAGGGTGTCCTCATGCAGCAACCTCCGCCTGTGGCTCCCCTCGTCCCTCCCGGGCAACCACCAGCAATGCAGCAGGTTTGTATTGATTGCAGACAGGTAACCCTAATCCTGCATTTTCTCCTGACCAGTGTCCATGTATAACTGACACTTTTTTCTTTTTTTTTTTTTTTTAATTGTGTGTCCATTCACAGCCTGAGATGGGATTAGGTGGCAATAACATTATGGACCTTCCTCCACCCTCCCCACCCAAACCCAAAACCATTGTCCTTCCTCCTAGTTGGAAGACCGCACGGGATCCAGAGGGAAAGATCTACTATTACCATGTAATAACCAGGTGAGCCAACAATGGACATTTAGTGGAAACCAATCGGACAAGTACAGGATATACACTTGTTGTCTGTAATTACCTATATCCAAAAGTTCACTGCATTCCTGTGATTAGAGCTTCGGAGGCGACCTGAACTTCGGAAGCTGTGCCCAAAAAAGGCAAGCAGAGGGCAAAGGACTTAGTTGCAAGCGAAGAAGAAAAAGCGCTCGCACATCTCGCAAAAACCTGTGTGAATGGTAAGAGCAGCCTCAGCCCAGGCCACGCTCCTGACATGTTTCGGCCGTGTGTGTAGGGCAAAACTCATCGGGTACATAGCCTGGAGGGAATGTGGGCTGAGGCTGCTCTTACCACTCAAAACTCATCGGGTACATAGCCTGGAGGGAATGTGGGCTGAGGCTGCTCTTACCACTCCACAGGGTTTTTTGCGCTGTGCTGCACTTGGCCCCACTTTTTCTTCTTCGCTTTCATCTATTGAGCTGAGACAAGCTCCTTCCCTGCCTGCATCCACATAGGTTGTTAGCGGACGAGGACTGGCAGGAGCCTGGAGCGGCACTTCTTATTTTTGTATGGGTGTGCAAAGGTCTTGGTTATCAGTATTGCCTGTGGTCTTCCTGCAGCTCATTTTTTTTTCCCCACCATTACAGGCATACCCCATTTTAAGTACACAATGGGACCAGAGCATGTATGTAAAACGAAAATGTACTTAAAGTGAAACAATACTTTTTTTTTCACTTCTCAATGCATGTGCCACATTGCAATAGTCATTTACAGACATAACTGATTACCTAGGCAAGCTGGCTGACCCCAAAATCGGATATGTTGTAGTCCTGTTGTGTCCCCTCTCGATGCTCCCCAAGTTTGGTGTCCCTGTCACTTATGGTTCGGGAGCAGTGCCATGTCAAGCTGACCAAGATTTCCCATAGACGCCAATGTTAAAAACCAGGAGCAGTGCCATGTCAAGCTGACCAAGATTTCCCATAGACGCCAATGTTAAAAACCAGGAGCAGTGCCATGTCAAGCTGACCAAGATTTCCCATAGACTCCAATGTTAAAAACCAGGAGCAGTGCCATGTCAAGCTGACCAAGATTTCCCATAGACGCCAATGTTAAAAACCAGGAGCAGTGCCATGTCAAGCTGACCAAGATTTCCCATAGACGCCAATGTTAAAAACCAGGAGCAGTGCCATGTCAAGCTGACCAAGATTTCCCATAGACGCCAATGTTAAAAACCAGGAGCAGTGCCATGTCAAGCTGATCAAGATTTCCCATAGACGCCAATGTTAAAAACCAGGAGCAGTACCATGTCAAGCTGACCAAGATTTCCCATAGAAGCCAATGTGTCCATACTCGTGAGGATACGTAAAGCGGGGTATGCCTGTTCTGACCTGCTACTCCTTTTCTGCACTGTGTCCCTGCCTGGCGGTGGCCATCCTGGTAGAGGCAGGGCTTTGCTTCTTTGAGTCTGAGCTGTCCCCCCCGATGGACTGGTGATCTGATGTCTGCCGAGGTCATGATGATGCTGTAGCAGGAGAGGTAGAGGAAGCACTCGTCCACAGATTGGCACAGTGGTGTAGTGGGTAGCACTCTCGCCTAGCACTAAAAAGGGTCGCTGGTTTGAATCCCAACCACGACACTACCTGCCTGGAGTTTGCATGTTCTCCCTGTGCCTGCGTGGGTTTCCTCTGGGTACTCCGGTTTCCTCCCACACTCCAAAGACATGCTGGTAGGTTAATTGGCTTCTGTCCAAAAATTGGCCCTAGTATATGAATGTGAGTTGGGGACCTTGGATTGTGGGCTCCTTGAGGGTAGGGACCCATGTGAGTGTGCGATGTATGTGTGGAGCACTGCGTAAATTGATGGTGCTATATGGGTACCTTTTAAAATAATAATATAATAAATGAGCATCTTAATGAGACATTAGGGATAGGGACAATTGTAGACATGCACCCACACTCACGCAGGTTGAACTGGATGGACTTGTGTCTTTATTCAACCTTACTAACTATGTAACAGATTGAATGAAACAGAAGCGGAGAGATCCTTGCATTGTCAGTCCTCAGGTAGAGCTTCCCCTCCAGCAAGGAGAACAGTGGGCAGCACAGTAGTGACATCACCAAATCTGGTGAGACTAGCAGTCAGCGATAGCCGTTCCTTAGATGATCTTACACAGCAGATACGATGTTCAAGGCACAGGAATGTCTAGTGCACTGCTATTATTTACAGGGGAAAGACTAACTTAAATCTTTGAGGGTACTGCATAGGTAAAACTAACATTTCTAGATGTTTTTTTGTAACAGCAAATCTTCACTTCTTGCATTCAACTCCATTTCAAATGTTACCATAATAGCTCAAAATTGACTTGGTTTGTCTCCATTCAGTGACTTTGCACTAAGGCGGAAGGTCTGCTTTCGTGAACTGACTCGCTTCTAAATTATATTACTTCTCTATCTACAGGCAAACACAATGGGACCCTCCGTCCTGGGACAATGCTGGGGAGGAAGGAGACAGTCTGGATCATGAATCCGAAATGGACCTGGGAACTCCGACCTATGACGAGAGCCCAATGAAGGTGAGTACACCGCTACATTATAATCATACCGGTATAGAGATAAATGCAAAGCAGCAGGTGGCAAATCATTCACTGCCGATGTATCATAGAAAGGATGTCATACAGAGCATCCAGAAAGTATTCACAGAGCTTCACTTTTTCCACATTTTGTTGTTACAGCCTTATTCCAAAATGGATTATATTCATTATTTTCCTTAGAGTTCTACAAACAATACCCCATAATGACAATGTGAAAGAAGTTTTTTTTTAAATCTTTGAAAATTTATTAAAACAAAAAAAAAATTCCATGCACAGAAGTATCACAGGCTCCTCCCATGCACAGAAGTATCACAGGCTCCTCCCATGCACAGAAGTATCACAGGCTCCTCCCATGCACAGAAGTATCACAGGCTCCTCCCATGCACAGAAGTATCACAGGCTCCTCCCATGCACAGAAGTATCACAGGCTCCTCCCATGCACAGAAGTATCACAGGCTCCTCCCATGCACAGAAGTATCACAGGCTCCTCCCATGCACAGAAGTATCACAGGCTCCTCCCATGCACATAAGTATCACAGGCTCCTCCCATGCACATAAGTATCACAGGCTCCTCCCATGCACATAAGTATCACAGGCTCCTCCCATGCACATAAGTATCACAGGCTCCTCCCATGCACATAAGTATCACAGGCTCCTCCCATGCACATAAGTATCACAGGCTTTGCTCAATACTTTGTTGAAGCTCCTTTGGCACCAATTACAGCCTCAAGTCTTGTTGAGTATGATGCTACAAGCTTGGCACAACTATTTTTTGGGCAGTTTCTCCCATTCTTCTTTGCTGGACCTCTCAAGCTCCATCAGGTTGGATGGGGAGGGTCGGTGCACAGCCATTTTCAGACCTCTCCAGAGTTGTTCAATCGGGTTCAAGTCTGGGCTCTGGCTGGTCCACTCAAGGACATTCATAGAGTTGTCCCATAGCCACTTTTTTGTTATCTTGGCTGTGTGCTTAGGGTTATTCTTCTGCTGGAAGATGAACCTTCGCCCCGTCTGAGATCCAGAGCGCTCTGGAGCAGGTTTTCATCAAGGATGTCTCTGTACATTGCTGCATTCATCTTTCCCTCGATCCTGACTAGTCTCCCAGTTCCTGCCGCTGAAAAACATCCCCACAGCATGATGCTGCCACCACCATGCTTCACTGTAGGGATGGTATTGGTCAGGTGATGAGCGGTGCCTGGTTTCCTCCAGACATGGCGCTTGCCATTCAGGCCAAAGAGTTCAATCTTTGTTTCATCAGACCAGAGAATTTTGTTTCTCCTGATCTGAGAATCCTTCAGGTGCCTTTTGGCAAACTCCAGGTGAGCTGTCATGTGACATTTACTGAGGAGTGGCTTCTGTCTGACCCCTCTACTATACAGGCCTGGTTGGTGGAGTGCTGCAGAGATGGATGTTCTTCTGGAAAGTTCTCCTCTCTCCACAGAGAAACACTGGAGGTCTGTCAGAGAGACCATCGGGTTCTTGGTCACCTCCCTGACTAAGGCCCTTCTCCCCCGATCGCTCAGTTTGGCTGGGCGGCCCGCTCTAAGAAGAGTCATGCTGGTTCCAAACTTCTTCCATATACAGATGATGGAGGCCACTGTGCTCATTGGGACATTCAATGCTGCAGAAATGTTTCTGTACCCTTCCCCCGATCTGTTCCTCCATACAATCCTGTCTCCGAGGTCTACAGACAATTCCTTGGACTTCATGGCTTGGTTTGTGCTCTGACATGCACTGTTACCTGTGGGACCTTCTATAGACAGGGGTGTGCCTTTCCAAATCATATCCAATCAACTGAATTTACCACAGGTGGACTCCAATCAAGTTGTAGAAACATCTCAAGGATGATCAGTGGAAACAGGAGACACCTGAGCTCAATTCTGAGTGTCATGGCAAAGGGTGTGATACTTATGTGCATGGGAGGAGCCTGTGATACTTATGTACATGGGAGGAGCCTGTGATACTTATGTACATGGGAGGAGTCTGTGATACTTATGTACATGGGAGGAGTCTGTGATACTTATGTACATGGGAGGAGTCTGTGATACTTATGTACATGGGAGGAATCTGTGATACTTATGTACATGGGAGGAATCTGTGATACTTATGTACATGGGAGGAGTCTGTGATACTTATGTACATGGGAGGAGCCTGTGATACTTATGTACATGGGAGGAGCCTGTGATACTTATGTACATGGGAGGAGCCTGTGATACTTATGTACATGGGAGGAGCCTGTGATACTTGTATACATGGGATTTTTTCCTTTTTTTATTTGTAATAAATTTGCAAAGAGTTCAAACAAACTTCTTTCATGTTGTCATTATGGGGGATTGTTTGTAGAATTTTGAAGAAAATAATGAATTTAATCCATTGTGGAATAAGGCTGTAACATATCAAAATGGAAAGTGGAAAAAGTGAAGCGCTGTGAATATGTATATTGCAGCTTAAAAATCCTTTGTGGCTGTCTTCGTGTTTTGGTTTTTTTTTTGCTTTTTTGTTTTTTTTGTTTGTACAAGTACCGAAAAATTCTGTTGATCCTGACAGAAATCCAGTGTCCTTGTACCTTCCTGAGCTGAAATCTCAAACAAGGTTATCAGCTTTCCTAGAGATCTTCTGTGAACTACAAAACACCGCCCTTCTGCTATTGAGATGGGAGGGAGATGGTGTTTTGTAGTCTAGTTCAGAAGAGCAGTCTAGGGTGACAACTATATAGAATAGATGCAGTACAGTTACTGAACGTTGTCGCCCTAAGACAGGAAGTGTGTTATTGGCAGGATCATAAAATTAAAGGGGAAAATGGCAGAAAAAAACAAATGTAGACCCCTCATCTTAGCACCAGTATCGAGCGAGGTTCTACAGGGATTATTGATGGGACTGCAGTCTCCTGTCACATGATGCTGTAGTGTACAAACTTGCACACACCAAGGTGCCAATGCTCCACTAAAAGTGATTGATGGGAAGGTTCATGGCACCTGCTGCAGGAAGTACTTGCCTAGTAATGATTCTGGTTGCAGTGGGTTTTAGAGGACTCAAAAATAAAGGTATAATATGTAAATTTGCAGAAATTTTTTTATTATTTGTTTTTGATTTTTTTGTATTCTGTTGCAGCATTTGCTGGATTATCTTTATTCTGTTGTAGCATTAGCTGTGTTTTTTTGTTTTTCTTCTTTGTTTTTTTTTTACCAAAGTACTTCGTTCTAACTTTCACTATAACCAAAATCACTAAAGCTGCTGTAACTATCACATTACTCTGACATACAGTGCCTTCAAAAAGTATTCATACCCCTTGAAGCTTTCCACATTTTGTCATGTTACAACCAAAAACGTAAATGTATTTTATTGGGATTTTATGTGATAGACCAACACAAAGTGGCACATAATTGTGAAGTGGAAGGAAAATGATAAATGGTTCTCAACATTTTTTACTAATAAATATGTGAAAAGTGTGTGTGTGTGGGGGGGGGGGGGGGGCATTTGTATGGCGCCCCCCTAAGTCTATACTTTGTAGAACCCCTTTTTACTGCAATTATAGCTGCAAGTCTTTTTTGGGGATGTCTCTACCAGCTTTGTACATCTACAGAGTGATATTTTCTTTATCGTACATCACTGGACACAGAGCAGCCATAGTAATTACTATGTGGGTTATACGCCACCTATAGGTGAATGGACACTGGCACACCCAAAGACAGGAAGTCCCCCTCTATATAACCCCTCCCATACAGGAAGTACCTCCGTTTTTTTTTCGCCAGTGTCTCAAGGTGATGGTCACGGTGGATTGAAGTACTATAATGTAGACAGCCCCGTTGGAGAAATCCTTGCCAGGTTGAAGGGGCTATGCAGTCGGATCCATTCAAAATGGCGAATGAAAGGCCAAGATGAATGGTACCCAAGCCTCGCAAAGGAAGAAGAAGCGAGGTTTTTTCCTGTAATGCTCCTCTTTGGAGGGCTGGACACTGGGATCCAGACCCTTGGATAAACCAAAGGTTGTCCTGGCAGGGTGCTGTACGGGTCCAAGGGTGTGGACCCCAGTATGCAAGGGGGGCCCAGTCCTTGAAGGTCTATTCAAAGACCTGGCCCGCCCTAATGGGTGAAGATTGGGTCTGGCTGTGTATTCCAGCAGTGTCCTGCACCGGGAATGGCAAGTTTAAAAAAAAAAACAAAAAAAAAAATGAAGAATCTGGGAAAGGAACACACATGGTTCACTTCAAAGGAATTTCTTCTAAGTAGCGAATGCCTTGCCTGTTTTTCACCACTAGAGGGTGTATGGTAATACTTGTTATGCTCCATTTTTTTCTGTGTCTGGCAGCGCTCCTTTGGAGACAGCATTGCCCTCATTCTGGTCTGCCAGTTGTCCGAGGCCCTGGCTCCACCCACCTCCTAGCCCACAGCACGCAGCCCTCCCCCCAGAGGCTGGTTCCAACGACGGGAGCGGGGCGGCCGGCATTCCCCCCCCACGGTGCTATCCTCCCCTGAAAGGCCAGAGGCGACTGGCCAGTCTGAGCCATTGAGGCTGTCAGGCATAGTGGCTACATCCAACATTTCAGCCTCTGCATACTTCACTAAGGACAATTTGGCTTCAGCATTAGCTGGGTTGGAGGGAAAAATGGCCAACATGATCGCGTCTGTCTCCCAGTCCGGGAAAAATGTGAAAGGTTCCCTTCTCCCCCTCCTGACCTTCCAGTATTGGAGCAGGAATGGACAGATGACATTGAGGTGCCATTGGGTGACCGGGAAGAAGGGCAAGCAGATGACTTTTCTTCTGAGGATTCAATCTCAGAGGAGCCCTTCTCGGCCTTGCAATCCCAAAAACTGCTAGTCCAATCCCTTACAGAATTGTTTCGTTCTGCATATAAGTTGTCCCCAGTGGAGGTGGCTGAGGCCCCCTTTTCTTCTTTGGGTTCTTTGAGGCCTTCACAGGGTCCACATGCTTTCCCTTTAAACCCACTGCTGGAGCAACTCCTGGGAGATTTTCTCTTCGTTATCCCATGGACGAAAAGTTCACTAAAAAGTGGAGTTTGCCAGCAGTGGATGCTGCTATTTCTTCTGTGAATAGGACTCTAACTTGTCCAGTAGACAATGTCCAGGTTTTCAAAGATCCAGCCGACAAGAAGCTGGAATCTTTACTTAAGGTCTCCTTTTCTATAGCTGGTTCAGCAGTACAGCCTGCAGTAGCAGCGATAGGGTTTGGTCAATCCTAAAAAACCAGCTCAAGCAAGTCATTAAAGGTGTACCTGCTCAAGAGGAAGCGGCCCCGGGAGTTAGGGGAGCTGCCAAGGGCCTTATGTTTTGCGGTGGACGCCGTTAAAGATTCTATTCAACAGGTGTTACACTTTGCCCTCTTATCTGTGCATATGCACAGAATTCTCTGGTTGAAGCATTGGTCAGCTGAATTGCCGTGCAAAAAGCGATTAGCAAGTTCTCCTTTTCATGGGGAATGGTTGTTCGGAGACGACTTGGATAATTATATCCAAAAAATTTCAGGTTGTAAGAGTGCCCTTTTACCAATCAAAAGAAGGAGCAGGCGTCCTTCATTTAAACGTTCTTCCCTGGCACCAGGTGCTGCAGCCTCCAGGCAGTTTTGACGGCCTCCACCATCCGGTTCAAGAAGTAGACCTCAAGGCCAAGCACAGGGCCCTGTGGGCATAAGCATTCAAAACAGAGTCCTAAGGCCTCCTTATGAAGGGGCTCCCCCACTCAGTCGAGTGGGTGGAAGGCTTCTGCAGTTTTCAGGAGCCTGGCAGGAGGAGATCCAAGACAGATGGGTCATCTCCACAGTATCTCTAGGCTACAAGCTAGCGTTTCGGGAGTTTGCACCATTTAGTTTAAGATCGAATGTTCCCAGAGACCAGTTAAAAAGAAGGTCTTTTTTTCCAGGCACTGGACCGGTTGATCTCACAGGGTGTGATCACAGAAATTCCAACAGAGGAGCAGGGCATGGGTTTTTATTCAAATCTCTTCACGGTGCCAAAACCGAATGGAGATGTCAGACCCATTCTAGATCTCAAAGATCTAAATCAATTCCTAACCATCCACTCCTTTCGCATGGAGTCAATCTGGTCAGTCGTGTCCTCTCTGAGGGTAGGAGAATTTCTAGCATCAATAGACATGAAAGATGCATATCTGCATGTGCCAATCTGCCCCGCTCACCAGAAATGTTTGCGATTCGAGGTGGAACAGCGCCATTTTCAGTTCGTGGCCTTGCCCTTCGGGTTAGCCACCGCCCCCCGCGTGTTCACAAAAATTCTGGCCCCAGGATTAGCAAAATTAAGGGCCCAAGGTATATCGTTAATGGCATACCTAGACGACCTGCTGCTTATAGATCAGTCGGTTACACGGCTAGACCGCAGTGTGTCCAGCACAGTCAAGTATTTGGAACACCTGGGTTGGATTCTCAACCTAGAGAAGTCAGCCTTACGGCTAGAATACTTGGGTCTGGTTATAGACCTAGCCCAAGAAAGGGTCTATTTGCCTCAGACAAAGGTCAGGGCTATAAGAGGTCTGGTCCGTGTGGTCAAGGGAAAGAAGGATCCTTCCATTCGCCTTTGCATGGGGCTGCTAGGGAAAATGGTGGCTTCGTTCGAAGCTATTCCCTATGCCTAATTTCATTTGAGACTGTTGTAAAACAGTATTCTGTCTGCTTGGAAGAGGACTTGAACTTGAACTACTGTATCTGTTCCCAAAGGTGTGCCAGTGTCTCAATTGGTGGTTGATAGCCAGAAATTTGCAGAAGGGAAAATACTTTATGCTGGTAGCCTGGAAGGTAGTAACGACGGATGACAGCCTCTTGGGCTGGGGAGCGGTTCTGGAGGAGGCCACTGTCCAGGGGAAGTGGTCAGAGACTGAAAAAGCCTTGCCCATCAACATTTTAGAGATTCGGGCAGTGCGTCTGGCTCTAATATCCTGGACTTTCAGGTTGCAGGGGTGTCCTGTCAGGATACAATGCGACAATGCCACAGCTGTGGCTTACATCAACCACCAAGGGGGTACCAGGAGTCAGGCAGCCCAAAGCTAGGTGGACCATATTCTGACATGGGCAGAGAAGCATGTGCCTTTTCTGTCAGCAGTCTTCATTCCGGGAGTGGAGAATTGGCAGGCAGACTTCTTGAGCCGCCAATAATTTTCCCCGGGGGCATGATCCCTGTATCCTGAGGTTTTTTTCAGCCATATGCCAAAAGTGGGATACCCCGGACATAGATCTGTTGGCATCCAGATTCAACAAGAAGTTGGACAGCTTTGTGTCAAGGACAAGGGATCCACGCGCATTCGGGACAGATGCGCCAGTGACCCCTTTGGATCAGTTTTCACTGATTTATGCGCTCCCCCCAGTTCAGCTGCTACTGCGGCTTCTACGCAGGATCAAAGAAGAAGGGAAGCCGGTGATACTGGTAGCCCCGGCATGGCCCAGAAGATCCTGGTATGCAGAAATCATAAGGTTGACAGCAGGGAAACTGTGTGGTCCAGTGTTCCATCCTGCCTTACAATCGCTAAGTTTACCAGTTTGGCTATTGAAGCCCAAATTTTAAAGGATCGGGGGCTTTCGGGCTCAGTGGTGACTACCCTGATTAATGCAAGGAAACAGGCTTCTAGACCATTTATTATAGGATCTGGAGGTCCTATATTTCCTGGTGTGAAGCCAAAAGATGGCATCCTCGAAAGTATTTTATAGGAAGAATTCTTGCCTTCCTACAATTGGGGATAGAAATGAAGCTAGCCTTGAGTACCATCAAGGGTCAGATCTCGGCCTTGTCAGTATTTTTTTCAAAGACCACTTGCTTTGCATTCTTTGATCTGGGCTTTTATACAAGGGGTAACTCGGATAGCTCCACCACTTAGGCCGCCATTGTGCCCATGGGATTACATTCAAGTTGTATCGGTCCTGCAAAGACGACCCTTAGAGCCTTTGCGCCATATACGCTTCCTTTTGACAAGGACGTTGTTTTTTTTGGTTGCAGTAACTTCGGCAAGGAGAGTGTCAGAATTGGCAGCTTTTTCCTGTAAAGAGCCATACTTAATTATTCATAAAGAGAAGGTGGAGTTGTGTCCTCACCCAACCTTTTTGCCTAAGGTAGTGTCCTGTTTTCACTTGAACCAAGGTGTCTCCTTGCCTTCTTTTTTCCCAGAACCTCGCTCTGCGGAAGAAAATTTGTATTCTCTCGATGTGGTGAGAGCTGTCAAGATTTATCTGAAGGTGACAGCTCAGATGGGGAAGACTTATGCTCTGTTTGTGCTGCCAGAAGGGCCCAGAAAAGGGCAGGCAGCATCAAAATTGACTATTTCACAGTGGATTTGTCGGGTTATAATTCAGGCTTATTGATTGAAAAGAAGGGTTCCACTTTTTCAAATTGGAGCGCACTCTACTAGGGGAGTGAGTGCATCATGGGCCGTGTGTCACCAGGCCTCTATGGCTCAGATTTGCAAGGCCGCAACTTGGTCGTCAGTACATAAATTTACAAAATTTTACCAGATGGATGTAAGTCGGCAGGAGGATGCCGCTTTTGGGCACAGTGTACTGCAGGCAGCAGTATAGATCCTCACGTCTGATGGCGACCTACTTTGATATGTGTCTCCCTCCCCTCAGGGACATTGGTTTGGCACATCCCACATAGTAATTACTATGGCTGCTCTGTGTCCCGTGATGTATGATAAAGAAAATGGGATTTTTAATACAGCTTACCTGTAAAAACCTTTTCTTGGAGTATATCACGGGACACAGAGGACCCTCCCCTCTTGCTGGGATATACACTGCTTTGCTACAAAACTGAGGTACTTCCTGTATGGTAGGGGTTATATAGAGGGGGACTTCCTGTCTTTGGGTGTGCCAGTGTCCATTCACCTATAGGTGACGTATAACCCACATTGTAATTACTATGGCTGCTCTGTGTCCCGTGATGTACTCCAAGAAAAGTATTTTACAGGTAAGCTGTATTAAAAATCCTATTTTTTCCCATTCTTCTTTGCAAAATATCTCAAGCTCTGTCAGATTGGATGGAGAGCGTCTGTGAACAGCAATTTTCAAGTCTTGCCACAGATTCTCAATGTGATTTAGGTCTGGACTGTGACTGGGCCATTCTAACACATGAATATGCTTTGATCTAAACCATTCCATTGTAGCTCTGGCTGTATGTTTAGGGTAGTTGTCCTGCTGGTAGGTGAACCTCCGCCCCAGTCTCAAGTCTTTTGCAGACTCTAACACAGGGATATGCAATTAGCCGTCCTCCAGCTGTTGCAGAATTACAATTCCCATGAAGCATAGCAAGACTCTGACAGCCACAAGCATGACACCCAGAGGCAGAGGCATGATGGGACTTGTAGTTTTGCAACATCTGGAGGTCCGCTAATTGCATATCCCTGCTCTAACAGGTCTTCTTCTAAAATTGCCCTGTATTTGACTCCATCCATCTTCCCATCAACTCTGATGCTGCCACCACCATGTTTCACAGTGAGGATGGTGTGTTCAGGGTGATGTGTAGTGTTAGTTTTCCGTCCACACACAGCATTTTGCTTTTAGGCCAAAAAGTTCAATTTTAGACTCATCTGACCAGAGGCACCTTCTTCCACATGTTTACTGTGTACCCCACATGGCTTCTCGCACACTACAAACGTGACTTCTTATGGCTTTCAACAATGGCTGGGGCCTTCATGACTATGGAGCAGCCATAGGAGCTGGATGTTGCCTGGCTGGTCTGCACAGTTAAACAACCCAAGAGCCAGACCAGAAGGTAAGTATGTAGGTAGGTGGCTGCCACTGGGGTAGGGGGAACATCTAAAGCGATGTATCCTTTTTGAAGGAGGCATGGTTTTTTTTTTTTTTTTACTTTTCAGGTTCTCTTTTGTTATTTTACTTTGGGGTCGTCTTACTTCCATTTGACTGTAATCCTCCAATCTAAACCTCTTTGAACCTGCCTAATCTGCAAAATTTTGTCTTTTTTTTTTTTTTTTTCCTAAAAACCGTTAAGTGGTTTCTGCATAAAGCGAAAACAGATTGTTCCCTTCCCAGGAGGAAATGATCTGTAGCCTCCCGTCCTGGCCGCTTTACTTCTGGTTTTCCTTTTGTTGACTTAGCAGGCCTGAAATGCGCTCAGTTTGGTCACCGGCCAACGCCGAGCTGGTGTGAGGCCACCAGTTTAACATTGGTTCTCCCGGTGATACGATCTGAGGTTTATACAAACGGGGCGGATGTCTATTCTTGATCAATGTGACACGGGCTCACGTGTCTCGGAAACCAGACCGACCCTGTAAGAGACTGACGTCAGCTGGAGAACCTCCAGTAGGTTCAGAGAAGGTCTGAAACACTTTGATTATCGCTTCTTTAATTCGGGGAAACCCATGAGCCAACGGAACCTCAATGTTCACACCTAACACTCAGGGTATCTAATGATTAGGGAGAGCCTAGCCCTCAAATGGAGCTTCTGGACTTCCAACACCTTCCATTAATTCCCATGGAATGCTTCATATCGACTTCTTCAGTTCTCCTTTCCTCATTTCTATCTCTCTCTTTCGCGCGCCCCTCTTGCACGCTCTCTCTCCCATCTTGTGCTATCTCAAGCTCTGTCTCTCTTTCGCTTGCTCTTTCTCTCTCCCTTTTTGTGCTGTTTTCTGTCACCATGACGCCGTGTAGTCCACAGCTGGGTTAAACATTCTCTTTTAGAAATGAAACAGCGAACATCTTTGTTTGTGGACACTGAGATGGTGCCAGGAGACGTCAAGCCCTGCACCTCATATATCAGAAGAATTATAGAACAAGCCACAGACAGAGCTATAATCAGCGGAGGTGATAGGGGACCGCAGAGACAGGCATGCTACCTGGGGGTGCCAGATTTTTAAATCAGCTGCCGCTCTGTGGTAACTGAGGTCTGCAGGACGTGTCCGGCTGACGTCTTTTGTTGGCACCGAGAGCCTCTCACTGAGGGCTGGTCTTGTACAAAATGTTCTCCGGCCTGCAGGAAAGGCTTCTGCGACAGGCAGTGGATCCGTTTTCTGTCTTGTTCTTTGAGGGACGCAGAAAATCTTTCACCTGTTGGTATATACTGCTGCCTACAGGTGAATTGCATACTGGCAAGCAAAAAACAAAACTAAACTGTAGGCCAGTCCAGGATAACCCCTCCTATTACTAGCATGCCTACTTTTTTTTTTTTTCTGTCATTCTAGTAGGGTGGATGGGTTTTCTTCAAGTCTGCTGTGTAGAAGACCACATTTCCACTATTTTTCCATTAAAATACTTCTCCACACCACTGCTTAAACTAATCTCTCTAATTGCAGCTGCCCAGCCCAGCTTGGCTTTTGATGTGTCATGTCCAAACCCTGATGGACCCGTTGACTTTTGGGCCCTGGGTCCCATTGCCTTTTCTGAAGACTCACCGTTTGCCGGGTGCCTATACGTTCCTCATTTCCACCATGGAAGAGGTTCACGCTATGGGACAGAGCGCCAACATCATCCAGTGGATACAGTGTCGCACGTGCTCTGTGCACTTCCTGTCATACAGCATGGCAGAAGCATCCTCCCGCTGTTACTGCTTTGTAAAGAGCCTCAAGGAATTTCGATTTTGTTTCTGCTTTCCACCTACAGTGGTCACCTCCAGCCATCCAACCGTCACTCACTACGAGCTATCTGGATTTTGTGAGTACCCTGAGTCCTTGACTCTTAAACCAAGCCTTATTGCGTTTTTTCACCATATAGTCGCAACATGCCTGCTCAGACATTCCTACAACCATTCCCACCTCTTAACAGCTCTGGTGCTGTTTTCAGTGTGCCTACTGATCTAACCAATGTCTGCAGCCTGGAAACCTGTTGCCCTATGCTCTGAGTCTATCCTAGCTTCAAAGTCCTACTTGGCCCATTATTTTTTCAGGCGTCTGTTTTTTTGGCTAAGGTTTTTTCTATAGCCTTGCAAAACTTTTATGGCCCACATCACCCAGTTGTTTTCTCACTCTTGACATCTCACGTCTACCCCGGCAAATTCTGCATCTGATCTTCCCATGGCCACTGATCAACCCTTGAGACTATCCGTTTTAGAGACGCTCTAGTCTCTGACAAGCTGGTCTTCGAGGATTTAAGGTCTTCTGTCATTACCCCTAAGTTACAAGTGACTGTTTTGGCATTTAATAATGCAGTGCACACCACTCTGAAACTAGAAGATCAGCCTGTTGCTTCTACAAGTGTTTTTCCCAGTCTTGGGTTCTTTAAAGCCCCCTAGATCGTAAAGACGCTACCACAGCTACCGCTGTTCCAAGTCTTCTCTATGGAGATTGGAACCACCTTGACTTCCCGCAAGCATTTATTTGCCTGGTACCTGTTTTTAAGAGGACTTAAATGGGTCCGCTATCACTGTGGATCTGCAAGTGTCCTACGTTAACATTGTGATGTTCATTGAGATCTTTGAACAGATTGTATTCCATGTAACTCCCACCCCCATTTTATTCCATTTTGACTGCGTGGGACCTGAATCTGGTTCCCACGGCTTTTCACAAACTATTGTTTCAACCCATTAGAGAAATTCCACTCTCTACTCATGCCTAAATGGTGGTGTTTTTTGTAGCAGTCACCTCTGCAAGGCAAGTGTCTGATTTGGCAACCTTGTCCTCCAAGGAACCCTTTCTGGTTTTGCACAGGGACAATGTGGTGTTGAAGTCCAGAACTTCCTTTTTGCCTCAACAAGGAGATTGTTCTTCGGTCCCATTGTCTGGCTTCAGTTCACAAAAGAAGTATACCTCCATTGTCCGAATGTGGTTTTGGCCATAAGACTCTCTCAGCCACCGCTATTTTCAGGAACATACAGAAAAGACCCAGTAAAGGTCCATCGGAGACCGTCATTTTAGGCTCAAGGATTGGGTTCCATCCTTTCTTGTCAAGGCACACTCCACTAGATCTGGGAGTATATTTTGGCCTTTTCAGGACAAGGATTCCTTTTTTTTTTTTTTTTTTTTTTTGGTCACTTTTGATGGACCATGGGTGCATCAATTTCTCCTTCAGTCTTCTCAAGGCACACTCGCCTAGATAAGTGAATGCTTTTTGAACTTTTCGGTACCAGGATTGCCTTTTTGTCACTTTGGATGGACCCTGTAAGGGTGCATCAACTTTTCCTCCCATCTTCTCTAGGTATATCCAGGAGACCATAGTCCAATTTTATGGTCAAGGATCAGGTTTTACCTTTTCTTGTCAAGGCATATTCTTCTAGATCTGTGAATGCTTTTTGGGCTTTTCAGGACAAGGATTCCCTTTTTTGTCTCTTTTGGATGGACCCAGTAAGGGTGCATTGACTTCTCCTTCCATCTTCTCAAGGTGGCTCAGGGAGACCATCAACCAAACCTATGGTCTTAAGGACCAGGTTCTACCTTTTTCTTGTCAAGGCGCATACTACTAGATCTGTGAGGGCTTCTTTGGCTTTTTGGTATCGGACAACAGTTTTCCAAATTTGCAAGGTTTACCACCTGGTCTTCTGTTCAACATTTTCTTAAGTTCTTCCAGGTGGATATTTTGGCCTCATTTCATGGCAGTGTTGGGCGTAAAGTCCTTCAGGCAGCTCTTTGAGCTGCAGGCTCTCTACAGATTTTTTTTGTTTTTTTTTTCATGGGCCTGTTAGCAATTGTTTGCTGTGTTGTCCATCCCTCTTTTGGACTATTTTGGAAATCCTGAAGGTTATTGGCTTCCATGGTGCCTTGATGGGTAACAAGGAAAGTAGGATTTGTGTATTTACTGTAAAGCTCCGTACACACGGTCGGACTTTGTTCGGACATTCCGACAACAAAATCCTAGGATTTTTTCCGACGGATGTTGGCTCAAACTTGTCTTGCATACACACGGTCACACAAAGTTGTCGGAAAATCCGATCATTCTGAACGCGGTGACGTAAAACACGTACGTCGGGACTATAAACGGGGCAGTGGCCAATAGCTTTCATCTCTTTATTTATTCTAAGCATGCATGGCACTTTGTGCGTCGGATTTGTCTACACACGATCGGAATTTCCGACAAGGGATTTTGTTGTCGGAAAATTTTATATCCTGCTCTCAAACTTTGTGTGTCAGAAAATCCGATGGAGCCCACACACGGTTGGAATTTCCAACAACACGCTCCGATCGGACATTTTCCATTGAAAAATCCGACCGTGTGTATGGGGCATTAAACCCTTTTTTTTGGATTCCATTGAGGGACGCAAGTCCCACCCCTCTGTTTTTATTATCATGCTCCTGGTTCTACTTTGCTACTAGTTACTGAAGCATGCTTGGTGGTAAGGAAGGGGTTATCCTGGGCTGGGCTACAGGTTTTTTTTTTTTTTCCCCATTTACAATTGTCATGGAGGCGGCAGAAAACCCGAAAGTTAAAAACTTCCCCCTGTGTCCCTCAATGGACCCAAGTAGGGCATCTTCAATTGAGTACAGAAAAAGCCTATTTTAATGCATGCAAAGGTCAGAACGCCCCACAACTACCATGTAAGATAATGCAAAATATAAATTATTGGATAATTATAGCCCAGCTTCAACCAATGACTTTTTTTTTTTTTTTTTCTAAGTGTGGTTGGGTTGCGGAAGTATTTAGCCCCTTTGGACTTTTACGCTTTTTGTGGTGTTGCAAGCTGGAATTAAAGTGGGTCTTAAAAAAAAATACTTAAAGCTGAACTGCTGGCTAAAAATGTTTCTGTAAATGCAAGAACTATGTGTATTTTTACTTAAAGAATATTGACCAGTACAACAGCAGGTACAGTACAGGATGCAGGATTGATATTCCAAAGACCCTGGGTTATAGGGCTTGTACCCTCAGGTGACTGGACAAAGGCAATGCTTTTAAGGACACATCACCCTGGGAGTTACCCTACAACCCTAACCAACTCTGTGAGTCTACCGTTTTTTTTGGGGGGTTTTTGCTGATGTCCTAAGGTGATGGACCTCTTCTCCATTAAGGAAAAATTACTCTTGGCTTAACTCAGCCTTTCTCAACCTTTTTTATAACGGTGGAACCCTTGAAATAATGTTGTGGTCTCAGGGAACCCCTGCTAAAAAAAAAAAAACACATATACTTAATCTGTAGCTCACTGTATATTAGTTTGATGGACAAGGAAAGGGATAATTTTTTTCTTTGCAGATGGCTAAACAAATCATTGGTGCGGTGGCAATTTATCTTAGTGGATAAATGTCGCTTGCTCAATGAACCTCTAGCAACATCTGGAGGCAATCTAGAGTTCCACGGAACCCTAGTTGAGAAAAGCTGGCATAACTAGTTTTATTTTACTTCGGATTCTTCAATCTATTCTTCAGCCAACTCTTCACTAGAAATGGTGCATTCATATCGGTGCAACCTTGGTAACCCTTGGGAGCCATACCTGGACCCCACACCGTAGGGATGGCCTTTTAACTTTACTTTTTTGTACTGGATCCTGCATGGCTGCTCATCTTGCACTTGGTGCAATGCGTGTAGTTAGTTGCAGGGTGCATACAGGGCCAAGGCTGTGGTCCATCCCTGTGGAATCCCAGGCCCTGAAGACCCCTTTGAGGGTATGCAGGAAATATTGTTAACCATAATCACATGCTGCATGTATGCTGGGAAGCCTGTAGCCCTCCATCTCTAGTCTCCTGCTAGCTGGCAGGTCCTGGCAGCTGCTCTCCTCCACACAACACATTGCCACAAACGGACTCCATGCCCGATGCTGTGGGCCACTGATGATCACGGTCAGCCTATTTCCCATGCATGAGTGTTCCCTCCCGATGTGTTCTCTGTTGTGCAAGTTGGAGGACGATCGCTGCTTTATACTGTGAAGAGAGTAGATCATCATGAAACTTCTGGTTGTGGTTTCCAACTGCTTCCTGACAGCCCATGTGTGTAAGCAGGTGGGTCACACACAGTGGGGGAAGTATGTTTCTATCTTTGTACTTTGCACTTTTGACAGAGAGGCCTCTGGTATGATCCTCTGTCAATCAACACAGTAGGCCTTGGAGGAAGTAATGAGTACTGACCATTTGAAGATGCAGGGCAATCCAGTAGCTCCTAACAGAGGGGCTGGTCAGGGGCATAGCACAAAACCAACTGCAGGAGATTCAGGCACACCGATGTTGGCACAGAATCCTGTGTCTCCTAGGAGGAATGTCAGGGACTCAAACTGACCGCACCAGCATGGATCTGCTTCCATGCTTTGTGTGGTCAATTTGAAACCAGAGCCACAGGAAGTTGGCAGGATACACTAGGTATATAGCAGAAACCTGCAAAATAAAGTTAAGGCTACAATTACCAACTAGTATGTGAATAACCAAACGCATATGGGTTTTTAAAAATGTTTGGGGTAGCATACACTTTAATTGTAATGCGGTCCATCTCGCCACACCTGGGCTCACCCGGCACTCCTGTTATTTTGGCTGATATCAGCATTGGAGCAGTTGCCTGGCCCCCAATAACTGGCTCCTGCCGCTGTTGTGTTGGCTTTGTAATGCAGTGAACACGAGCCGCCTCCCCAGCGTTGCAGTTTATCTCTCTACAACTGGGCTCGCCCGGCGCTCTGCTCGGCTATTTTGGCTGATATCAGTAATAGGAGCATTAGAGCGGTTGCCCGGCGTCATTCCTGCCAGGCCCCAATAACTGGCTCCTGCAGCGGTTGTGTTGAGTTTGTAATGCAGCGAACACGAGCTACATCCCCAAGATTGCAGTTCATCCCACCACACCCGGACTCACCAGACAGTCAGCTCGCTTCCATCACTGATATCAGCCAAAATAACCAATAGATATGGAAGAGATAGATCTGTTCCCCGATGTCCGTTCCCATTCATGCCAGGTCCCAATAACTGGCACCTTCAGCTGTCTTGTTGAGTTTGTAATGCAGCAAACGCGAGCCGCATCCCCGGCGTTGCAATCCATCCCTCCACACACCGGTTCACCAGTCACTCTGTACGGCTAAGTTGGCTGCTATCAGTGATAACCGCATTAGAGCGGTTGCCTGAAGTCTATTCCTGCCCCAATAACCGGCTCCTGCAGCTGTTGTGCTGGGTTTGTAAGGCTGCAAACACAAGTCTTGTCCCGTGTGTTGCAGTCCATCACACCACACCGGGGCTCACCCATCACTTTGCTTGGCTATTTTGGCTGATATCAGCATTAGAGCGGTTGCTTGACGTCCATTCCCATTCCCACCAGGCTCAAATACCAGCTCTTGCAGCCAGGGCTGCAGTAAGAAGTCAACTTGAGAGGGCCCCCACCCAAATGCAGTTTACTATTCAGTTATGAATGAACACAGTGAGTGATCGGTATCGATCACTCGTGTTTATTCAGAAAAAGAAGGGGCTGGTAAATATGACATATTTACTGGACTCTTCCCCCTGTCTCCATCCTGAAGAATTCTATTGTGTGCTTGCAGCTGCCAGCTGTAAGGTGAGGAGGAGGGAAGCTGGAAACACTGCCAGGGTAGGGGGGGACGGGGCTAGGCAGCAGGTTGAAACGTATGGTGTGCAGGGAGGATGATCGGTGTGACGGGGGAGCAATTACTGGAACTAATCCCCTGTATTACTCTCTCTGCAGCAGCTGAAAGTCAGTGGGATGGAGAGAAGCCAGCTTTCAGCTGCTGCAGAAGGAGCCATACAGGGGATCAGTTCAAATAATTGCCCCACCCAGCGCACCGATCACCCTCCCTGCCCACATCCAGATCACCCTGCTGGCCCAGGCCCCCCTAAAGAAGTGGTCCTCACTTATCTATGGCCCTGCTTGCAGCTGTGGTGTCGGGTTTGTAATGCAGCAATCCCAAGCCATGTCCCCACCATTGCAGTCCATCCCATCACACCCAAGCTCGCCCTTCACTTTGCTTGGCTTTTTTGGCTGACATCAGTGATAGGAGCACTAGAGCAGTTACCCAATGCCTGTTCCCATTCCTGTCCGGCCCAAGTAACTGGGCAGCAGGTGGAAACTTATGGTGCACAGGGAGGATGATCGTTGCGGCAGGGAAGCAATTACTGGAACCGATCCCCTGTATGTCTCTCTGCAGCAGTTGAAAGACGGTGGGATGGAGAGGAGGAGAAGCCAGCTTTCAGCTGCTGTAGAGAGACCCTTACAGGGGATCCCGCTGGGCGCGCCGATTTTCCCCCTCCCTGTCCACTTCCGGATCACCCTGCTGGCCCAGGCCCCGTACAGGAGGGACTGGTGGTATCCCCTTATCCACTGCCCTGCTTGCAGCTGTGGTGTTGGGTTTGTAATGCAGCAAACACAAGCCATGTCCCCGGCGTTGCAGTCCATCCCACCACACCCGAGCTTGCCCTTCACTCTGCTTGGTTATTTTGGCTGGCATTAGTGATGGGAGCATTAGAGCGGCTGTCTGACATCCTTTCCGATTCCTGTCGGGCCCTAATAACCGGCTCCTGCAGCTGTCCTGTTGAGCTTATAATGCAGCGAACACAAGCTACTTCCTCAGTCTTGCAGTCCATCCCACCACACCCGAGCTCCCCCATCACTCCGCTCTATTACCTTGGCTGATATCAGTGACGGCAGCATTAGAGCGGTTGCCTGATGTCGGTTCCCATTCCTATCAGGCCCCAATAACTGGCTCCTGCAGCTGTCCTGTTGAGTTTGTAATGCAGCAAACGTGAGCCGTGTCCCCGGCGTTGCAGTCCACCCCACCACGCCCCGGGCTCGCCCATCACTCCGCTCGGCTATTTTTCATTCTTCATAGAGAAATTTTAATACACAATAAAAAATAAAAAAAAGCTGCTGCAGAATTTTCCCCTCCGAAGCCGTCGCTCCCCACTTCCCCTCCCAATTAAACCTCGGGCTGTAATTAAAACCGTCAGCGGTGTGAGGGGCCTCATTCATTCATTAGGATTCCGTCAGAATTTTATAAATGGCGGCTTTGAGACGGCAGACGGCGATTCCGGCGTGTAATTTAGGATTATGAGCGCCGGCGTACCTGGGAACGTTTTTTAGCTTCTATGAAGGTTGTGGCTGGCCGTCTGCCAATTCTGTATATTAAATCTTATATTCCTATTATAAAGTACAATGTTCGTGGTGTACGGTCTGCGCGGGCGGCAGATGTCTGGACCGTTGTTGGCATCAGGTTATGCGGCAAATAACATTCTGTTCATAAAAGTCGATTATTTTCCAGATGTAAGCAGAACAACCGCCCAGCTGGAGTCTGCTCTGCGTCGGTGATAATAGATCTCCCGGTGTTTTGTATTCATTCTAGAGGGTCCTGACTTTTGCCTAGGAGGTGAAAATAATGTCCTTATCGATTTGTTGTCGGTCAGCGAACTGCATGACCCCCCTCTCCATCCTCCAGGTGTGGCGGCTCCTTTCCTGGACTGGAATGGCTTTCTTCTGATTTCTCCGCACACTGTGAGCTTCTCACAATTTGCATTAGAAGCTGTAGCAAATCGGAGCTCTTCCCTCTCCAATTTGACTGTCCCTGGCCCCGCCCCTTTTGCATAAGAGGTGCAAAGTCATCATTGACATGTAGTTGGTCTTTGTTTTCTGCATCCAGCACCATCTAGCATGGGTGCTCAACCCGTGGCCCTCCACCTGTTGCAGAACTAAGTCCCATCATGCCTCCGCCTTTTGGAGTCATGCTTGTGCACTGTCAGCTCTTGCAATGCATCATGGGACTTGTAGTTCTGCAACAGTGGTTCTGAAGGTTAAGCATTTTTTACCTTCATCCATTCCCTGCAAAACTGAAGAAATGACACTTTGCTACAATGTAAAGTAGTGAGTGTACAGCTTGTATAACAGTGTAAATTTGCTGTCCCCTCAAAATAACTCAACACACAGCCATTAATGTCAAAACCGCTGGCAACAAAAGTCAGTACACCCCTAAGTGAAAATCTCCAAATTGGGCCCAATTAGCCATTTTCCCTCCCCGGTGTCATGTGACTCGTTAGTGTTACAAGGTCTCAGATGTAAATGGGAAGCAGGTGTGTTAAATGTGGTATTATCACTCTCACTCTCTCATACTGGTCACTGGAAGTACAACATGGCACCTCATGGCAAAGAACTCTCTGAGGATCTGAAAAAAAGAATTGTTGCTCTACATAAAGATGGCCTAGGCTATAAGAAGATTGCCAAGACCCTGAAACTGAGCTGCAGCACGGTGGCCAAGACCATACAGCGATATAACAGGACAGGTTCCACTCAG
The DNA here is from genome assembly GCA_037952835.1 of Lithobates septentrionalis. NCBI lineage: Eukaryota > Metazoa > Chordata > Amphibia > Anura > Ranidae > Lithobates > Lithobates septentrionalis. Next base: position 127,169 of record JBBDGP010004410.1, read on the forward strand.
AACAGGCCTCGCCATGGTCCACCAAAGAAGTTGAGGTCACGTGCTCAGCGTCATATCCAGAGGTTGTCTTTGGGAAATAGACGTATGAGTGCTGCCAGCATTGCTGCAGAGGTTGTAGGGGTGGGGGGGGTCAGCCTGTCAGTGCTTAGACCATACGCCGCACACTGCATCAAATTGGTCTGCATGGCTGTCATCCCAGAAGGAAGCCTCTTCTAAAGATGATGCACAAGAAAGACCACAAACAGTTTGCTGAAGACAAGCAGACTAAGGAGATGGATTACTGGAACCATGTCCTGTGGTCTGATGAGACCAAGATAAACTTATTTGGTTCAGATGGTGACAAGCGTGTGTGGGGGCAACCAGGTGAGGAGGACAAAGACAAGTGTGTCTTGTCTACAGTCAAGCATGGTGGTGGGAGTGTCATGGTCTGGGGCTGCATGAGTGCTGCCGGCACTGGGGAGCTACAGATCATTGAGGGAACCATGAATGCCAACATGTACTGTGATATACTGAAGCAGAGCATGATCCCCTCCCTTCAGAGACTGGACCGCAGGGCAGTATTCCAACATGATAACCACCCCAAACACACCTCCAAGACCACCACTGCCTTGCTAAAGAAGCTGAGGGTAAAGGTGATGGACTGGCCAAGCATGTCTCCAGACCTAAACCCTATTGAGCGTCTGTGGGACATCCTCAAATGGAAGGTGGAGGAGCGCAAGGTCTCCAACATCCACCAGCTCTGTGATGTCATCATGGAGGAGGGGAAGAGGACTTCAGTGACAACCTGTGAAGCTCTGGTGACCTCCATGCCCAAGAGGGTTAGGACAGTGCTGGAAAATAATGGTGGCCACACAAAATATTGACACTTTTGGCCCATTTTGAAGATTTTCACTTAGGGGTGTACTGACTTTTGTTGCCAGCGGTTTAGACATTAATGGCTGTGTGTTGAGTTATTTTGAGGGGAAAGCAAATTTACACTGTTATACAAGCTGTACACTCACTACTTTACATTGTAGCAAAGTGTCATTTCTTCAGTGTTGTCCCATGAAAAGATAGAAGAAAAGATTTATAAAGATGTGAGGGGTGTACTCACTTTTGTGAGATACTGTACGTGTCTATGTGAAGTCCATCCCTCGTCTGGTATTCCAGTATCATTGACATTCTTGGGCCTCCTGGCCACCCCCCCATTGTGAGTCCCGTCCCGGGGACAGCTGAGGCTCCTTCACCCCCCACTGATCCCCCTCCAATAAATCTCCTCCGTAGCACACTGCTCCCTATACATCTCCCAGGTATCTGTGTGCATCCCGCCGTTCAGGAATCTGGATGGATACAGCAGCTGGAGGAAGCATGCCGCCCATAAAGGACGCAGGAATCCATATTGTCCCTCGCTGTCCATTTAGCCATCTGCTACAGAGGATCGAGTTAAAGACAAAAGCGTTCCTACAAGAGAGTTCTTATTTACGTAAAGTTCCTAATAGATTTCACAGACACTCTAGAACCCCCCCCCTTCATGACCAGGCCAGCACTGCGCTACTTTAACTGGTAATTGCGAGGTCATGCAGCGCTGTACCCAAATAAAATTCATATCTTTTTATCATACAAGTAGAGCTTTCTTTTGGTAGTTGATCAACACCTGTGGTTTTTTTTTGTTTTGTTTTTTTACAACGTAGCTGCGGTAGCCAGTTACATTGTATGTCATTTGTACAGTCATTTTTATACATTGTTGCAATTGTTTTTCTAGGTCACGCTTTAGTAATGTGGTTTTTGCCTTAACATTGTATCTTCCAGAGTATGAAAACTTTTTGTACATTCCTGATGTTTGTCAGATATTTGTCTTTCATAATCGGTGACCGGTGTACGTGGTGTTTATTTTTCAGTCTTCCAAAAAGGCTAAAACGGCTGAAGCGGACACATCGAGTGAGCTGGCCAAGAAGAGCAAAGAGGTCTTCAGGAAGGAGGTAGGTACACCATGCCAGTCCAGACACACACCTTCCCATCCTATCATCCTAGGGAGCGCCTTCTTTTTATCAATGTACCAAAGGAATTGTAACCTTTGAAGAGCAGAGTCCTGGGCTTGCCTGTTCCTGGGCTTGCCTGTTCCTGGGCTTGCCTGTTCCTGGGCTTGCCTGTTCCTGGGCTTGCCTGTTCCTGGGCTTGCCTGTTCCTGGGCTTGCCTGTTCCTGGGCTTGCCTGTTCCTGGGCTTGCCTGTTCCTGGGCTTGCCTGTTCCTGGGCTTGCCTGTTCCTGGGCTTGCCTGTTCCTGGGCTTGCCTGTTCCTGGGCTTGCCTGTTCCTGGGCTTGCCTGTTCCTGGGCTTGCCTGTTCCTGGGCTTGCCTGTTCCTGGGCTTGCCTGTTCCAGGGCTTGCCTGTTCCTGGGCTTGCCTGTTCCTGGGCTTGCCTGTTCCTGGGCTTGCCTGTTCCTGGGCTTGCCTGTTCCTGGGCTTGCCTGCTCCTGGGCTTGCCTGCTCCTGGGCTTGCCTGCTCCTGGGCTTGCCTGCTCCTGGGCTTGCCTGCTCCTGGGCTTGCCTGTTACTGGGTTTGCCTGTTACTGGGTTTGCCTGTTACTGGGTTTGCCTGTTACTGGGTTTGCCTGTTACTGGGCTTGCCTGTTCCTGGGCTTGCCTGTTCCTGGGCTTGCCTGTTCCTGGGCTTGCCTGTTCCTGGGCTTGCCTGTTCCTGGGCTTGCCTGTTCCTGGGCTTGCCTGCTCCTGGGTTTGCCTGCTCCTGGGTTTACCTGTTAAGGCATTGGCATTGTTCCTGATTTTTATAGAACCAGGTCATAGATGATCTTTTTTCCTGCATGTCACTCAAAATTGTAGGTGTGGCAGAACTGAGCGTACTCGCTGTGTACACCGTACCATAGGGCACAGTCATTGCACCAAAAAAAAAAAATTCTAATGGGTCATGAGTGTACAACAGAAATACAAAAAAAAAAAAACCTCCCCAGGCCAACATCTAACGCAGTTCAGCTTTCCCTCCAGTATATATAACCCCCCCCTCCCCCAAACAAAAAAAATACAGCTTCCCCCAATATATATTCCAGAATTATAGATCTATATAATTCTCTGCCCCCTTTCCCCTCACTAGTATTGTACTTTTTACCCCCAGTACAGATATCCTCCTCCACCAGTTCATCTCCGCCCAGATCAGATTTCTTACCGCTCACTGGTACAGCTTTCCCAGTACAGATTCCTCTGCGAGCTTCTTCCCCTTCAGTACAACTCCCCCCAGTACACATCCCCCCCAGTACAAATCACGCCCCACCACCAATACAGCTCTCCCCCAACCCTATTCTCCTCCCCCCCCCCCCCTCCCCCAAGGAACTTTTCCCCAACCCTATTCTCCGCCACCCCCCCCCCACCCCTTTACAGCTCTTCTCCACCCTTATCCCCCCCCGGGGCTCTTCCTCCAACCCTATTCTCCCCCCCCACACTCTGTCACCCCTATCCCCCCCCACACTCTATGCCACCCCTATCCCCCCAACACTCTCTGTCACCCCTATCTCCCTCCACACTCTCTGCCACCCCTATCCCCCCCCCCCACACACTCTATGCCACCCCTATCCCCCCCCCCCACAACTCTCCTCCCCTCCTCCCCCCCCCTTTACAGCTCTTCTCCTCCTACCCTGTTCTCATCAAGTCACCAGACCAGGCCGTTTAGTGAGGTTTGTTAGATGAAGTCACAGGGGTAAGAAAGCGCTGCATCAAATGATGGGTGTGGCCAAACTGTATTAACAGTGAGAAGATTTCAAAGGGGCATTGTAATGTGCTACGTGCAGAGTTCAGGAATGTGTTGTGTACAGATTGCAGGCTCTAGGAGTATGTTATGTACAGAGTTCAGGAATTCGCTACCTACAGAGGGGCAGGGTTCAGGCGTGGGCTACGCACAGAGGGGCAGGGTTCAGGCGTGGGCTACGCGCAGAGGGGCAGGGTTCAGGCGTGGGCTACGCGCAGAGTGGCAGGGGTTCAGGCGTGGGCTACGCGCAGAGTGGCAGGGGTTCAGGCGTGGGCTACGCGCAGAGTGGCAGGGGTTCAGGCGTGGGCTACGCGCAGAGTGGCAGGGGTTCAGGCGTGGGCTACGCGCAGAGTGGCAGGGGTTCAGGCGTGGGCTACGCGCAGAGTGGCAGGGGTTCAGGCGTGGGCTACGCGCAGAGTGGCAGGGGTTCAGGCGTGGGCTACGCGCAGAGTGGCAGGGGTTCAGGCGTGGGCTACGCGCAGAGTGGCAGGGGTTCAGGCGTGGGCTACGCGCAGAGTGGCAGGGGTTCAGGCGTGGGCTACGCGCAGAGTGGCAGGGGTTCAGGCGTGGGCTACGCGCAGAGTGGCAGGGGTTCAGGCGTGGGCTACGCGCAGAGTGGCAGGGGTTCAGGCGTGGGCTACGCGCAGAGTGGCAGGGGTTCAGGCGTGGGCTACGCGCAGAGTGGCAGGGGTTCAGGCGTGGGCTACGCGCAGAGTGGCAGGGGTTCAGGCGTGGGCTACGCGCAGAGTGGCAGGGGTTCAGGCGTGGGCTACGCGCAGAGTGGCAGGGGTTCAGGCGTGGGCTACGCGCAGAGTGGCAGGGGTTCAGGCGTGGGCTACGCGCAGAGTGGCAGGGGTTCAGGCGTGGGCTACGCGCAGAGTGGCAGGGGTTCAGGCGTGGGCTACGCGCAGAGTGGCAGGGGTTCAGGCGTGGGCTACGCGCAGAGTGGCAGGGGTTCAGGCGTGGGCTACGCGCAGAGTGGCAGGGGTTCAGGCGTGGGCTACGCGCAGAGTGGCAGGGGTTCAGGCGTGGGCTACGCGCAGAGTGGCAGGGGTTCAGGCGTGGGCTACGCGCAGAGTGGCAGGGGTTCAGGCGTGGGCTACGCGCAGAGTGGCAGGGGTTCAGGCGTGGGCTACGCGCAGAGTGGCAGGGGTTCAGGCGTGGGCTACGCGCAGAGTGGCAGGGGTTCAGGCGTGGGCTACGCGCAGAGTGGCAGGGGTTCAGGCGTGGGCTACGCGCAGAGTGGCAGGGGTTCAGGCGTGGGCTACGCGCAGAGTGGCAGGGGTTCAGGCGTGGGCTACGCGCAGAGTGGCAGGGGTTCAGGCGTGGGCTACGCGCAGAGTGTCAGGGGTTCAGGGGTGGGCTACGCGCAGAGTGTCAGGGGTTCAGGGGTGGGCTACGCGCAGAGGGGCAGGGGTTCAGGCGTGGGCTACGCGCAGTGGGGCAGGGGTTCAGGCGTGGGCTACGCGCAGTGGGGCAGGGGTTCAGGCGTGGGCTACGCGCAGTGGGGCAGGGGTTCAGGCGTGGGCTACGCGCAGTGGGGCAGGGGTTCAGGCGTGGGCTACGCGCAGTGGGGCAGTGGGGCAGGGGTTCAGGCGTGGGCTACGCGCAGTGGGGCAGGGGTTCAGGCGTGGGCTACGCGCAGTGGGGCAGGGGTTCAGGCGTGGGCTACGCGCAGTGGGGCAGGGGTTCAGGCGTGGGCCCTGTGTGTGTGTGTGTGTGCGCATGCATGTATGTGAGATAGGGACCCTAGATTGTAAGCTCCTTGAGGGTAGACTGATGTGTATGTATAGTATGTAAAGCATTGTGTGAATTGTCACTGCTATAGAAATGGCTGTAATAAATGATACGTTTGTTGTCTTCTCTCCTGCGTAGATGTCGCAGTTCATTGTGCAGTGCCTGAACCCGTACAGGAAGCCGGATTGTAAGACTGGCCGGATTAACAACACCGAGGACTTCAAGCACCTCGCTCGCAAGGTTAGAACATTTGTTCCATGGGCGAACGATCTGCTTACAGCTACAACATCGCAGATGATCGACCTTTAGCATCTGCTCCAGTTGAAATTGCTGGGTTTTTTTTTTTGTTAATGTAACTTGCCACACAAAATTAATGGTTTTAGGTCAAAGTGCTGCACACCCCATGCTGGTGATTCTGTGCTGTAGAACTTGCATATCTTGCCATGTGGTCAGCAAATTGCACAGCACAATGCTTCTGCTGGAAGTGACCATGGCTTCATATTTTAGCATTTTAGACTTGAAACTGTCGGTGGCAGCACGTCATTTCCCTGCTGAAATCAATGTATATGAGACCAATAAGGGAAACATTGGGGGGGGGGGGGGGTTGCTGGGTTGCTGATAGGTTCACAAAAACCTGGAATCGTTCCAGATTTCTGCATAGGCAAGGAGTCTAATGCCATAACCCACTTGCAGAACTTCACACCAACACTGAATAGGTAAAAGATTTTGGACATCTGGTGGTCCCACTTCTAGCTAGACGTTCTATTCCAAAAGTATGGATATTCTATGTTATGGCAGGGGTCTCCAAACGTTCTAAACAAAGGGCCAGTCTACTGTCCTTCAGACTTTAAGGGGGTCGGACTGTGGCCAGTGGGTGTAGAAAATGTCCTGGCATCCAGTGGGTGTAAACTATGCCATATCTTTGGTGTCAGTGGGAAAAATTGTGCTCCATTGTTATCAATGGAATTATGCTCCATCAATGGTGTCAGTGAAAGGAATAGGGCCCCTTTGTTGGTGTCAGTTGAAGGAATTCTGTCCCATCGTTGGCATCAGCAGAAGGCGTTGTGCCCCATCGTCGGCGGAAGGCATTGAGGATTAGTACCCTATTATTGGTGTCAGTGGGAGGAATAATGCCCCATCGTTGATGTCAGTGGGAGGAATAGGGCCCCTATGTTGGTGTCAGTTGAAAGAATTCTGCCCCATCGTTGGCATCAGCGGAAGGCATTGTGCCCCATCGTTGACGTCGGCGGAAGGCGTTGTGCCCTTTCGTCGGCGGAAGGCATTGTGCCCCATCGTTGGCGTCGGTGAAAGGCATTGTGCCCCATTTCTTGACGATTCGCTATTGGGAGATGAAGCCAAAACCCAAGAATAGCACCACACATAATGACCTGCTCAGCACAGGCACCATTCAGAGATCTCATTGCATTTTCTCAATGAATGCAAAGCATTCTCTGATTGGAGGAGGTGGAGAGGCGGGGCGGTGACTCCACACTCTCCACCTTGTCCATTCAGAGAATGCTTTGCATCCATTGAGAAAATGCAAAGAGATCTCTGAATGGTGCCCGTCCCGAGTGGGTGACTTCCATGTTTGCAGGGCAGCCGGAAGCTTGTGGAGATCTCTGTAGTAGTGGTGTCTGCTT
>JBBDGP010004411.1:0-47904 GCA_037952835.1 Lithobates septentrionalis
GGCGCCTCCACCAATCAATACAAAAAGATGGGCGCCTCCACCAATCAATACAAAAAGATGGGCGCCTCCACCAATCAATACAAAAAGATGGGCGCCTCCACCAATCAATACAAAAAGATGGGCGCCTCCACCAATCAATACAAAAAGATGGGCGCCTCCACCAATCAATACAAAAAGATGGGCGCCTCCACCAATCAATACAAAAAGATGGGCGCCTCCACCAATCAATACAAAAAGATGGGCGCCTCCACCAATCAATACAAAAAAAGATGGCCGCCTCCACCAATCAATACAAAAAGATGGCCGCCTCCACCAATCAATACAAAAAAAGATGGCCGCCTCCACCAATCAATACAAAAAGATGGGCGCCTCCACCAATCAATACAAAAAGATGGCCGCCTCCACCAATCAATACAAAAAAGATGGCCGCCTCCACCAATCAATACAAAAAGATGGCCGCCTCCACCAATCAATACAAAAAAAGATGGCCGCCTCCACCAATCAATACAAAAAGATGGCCGCCTCCAGCAATCAATACAAAAAGATGGCCGCCTCCACCAATCAATACAAAAAAAGATGGCCGCCTCCACCAATCAATACAAAAAAAAGATGGCCGCCTCCACCAATCAATACAAAAAGATGGCCGCCTCCACCAATCAATACAAAAAAAGATGGCCGCCTCCACCAATCAATACAAAAAAGATGGCCGCCTCCGCCAATCAATACAAAAAGATGGCCGCCTCCATCAATCAATACAAAAAAGATGGCCACCTCTACCAATCAATACAAAAAAGATGGCCGCCTCCAGCAATCAATACAAAAAAGATGGCTGCCTCCACCAATCAATACAAAAAGATGGCCGCCTCCACCAATCAATACAAAATTAGCCTTTTAAAATGAGGTGCCTGTGATCTGACGGACAACAAAATGTCAATATTCAGAGATCAATAATCAATAGTGACATTTTGTGTTTTTGTCTAATCCTATCCACAGATCCCATCTGGAAATACTAAATTGATGAGGGGAATATTGACATCCCATCATATGGCGCCCCCCGATGGTACGTGTCCCGGGTGGAATTTATCGATATATTGATTGGATACCTTGTGATGTATGATTAATTAAACTTCTAACACACGGCTGGGCCCTGAATTGTGCGTCTTTATAGTTTTTTGTCCAGTTGTCACTACAAGCTGGTATACAGTGTCTGGAAAAAGTATTCATACCCCTTGACATTCCCCACACTTTCTCATGTTACAACCAAAAAAGTAAATGTATTTTATTGGGACTTTATGTGATAGACAACACAAAGTGTCACATAATTGTGAAGTGGAAGAAAATGATAAATGATACAAATAAATATGTGAAAAGTGTGGGGGGGGGGGGGGCATTTGTATGGCGCCCCCCGGAGTCAATACTTTGTAGAACCCCCTTTCTCTACAAGTCTTTTTGGGGATGTCTCTACCAGCTTTGCACATCTAGAGAGGACATTTCTGCCCATTCTTCTTCTTTGTAAAATATCTCAAGCTCTGTCAGATTGGATGGAGAGCGTCTGTGAACAGCAATTTTTCAAGTCTTGCCACAGATTCTCAATGTGATTTAGGTCTGGACTGTGACTGGGCCATTCTAACACATGAATATGCTTTGATCTAAACCATTCCATTGTAGCTCTGGCTGGATGTTTCGGGTCGTTGTCCTGCTGGAAGGTGAACCTCCCCCCCAGTCTCAAGTCTTTTGCCGACTCTAACAGGTTTTCTTCTAAGATTGTCCTGTATTTGTCTCCATCCATCTTCCCATCAACTCTGACCAGCTTCCCTGTCCCTGCTGAAGAAAACCATCCCCACCACATGATGCTGCCACCACCATGTTTCACAGTGTGGATGGTGTGTTCAGGGGGATGTGCAGTGTTAGTTTTCCCTCCACACATAGCATTTTGCTTTTAGGCCATAAAGTTGAATTTTGGTCTCATGTGACCAGATCACCTTCTTCCACATGTTTGCTGTGTCCTCCACATGGCTTCTCACAAACTACAAACAGGACTTCTTATGACTTTCTTTCACCAATGTCTTTCTTCTTGTCACTCTTCCATAAAGGGCAGATTTGTGGAGAACACGACTAATAGTTGTCCTGTGGACAGATTCTCCCACCTGAGCTGTGGATCTCTGCAGCTCCTCCAGAGTTACCATGGACCTCTTGGCTCTTCTCTGATGAATGTTCTCCTTGCCCGGCCGGGCCGTGTAGGTGGACGGCCATGTCTTGGTAGGTTGGCAGTTGTGCCATACTCTTTCCATTTTCAGATGATGGATTGAACAGAGCTCCGTGAGATGTTCAAAGCTTGGGATATTTTTATATAACCTAACCCTGCTTTATACTTCTCCACAACTTTATCCCTGACCTGTCTGGTGTGTTCCTTGGCCTTCATGATGCTGTTTGTTCACCAAGGTTCTCTAAGAAACCTCTGAGGGCTTCACAGAACAGCTGTATTTATACTGAGATTAAATGACACACAGGTGGACTCTATTTACTAATTAGGTGACTTCTGAAGGCAATTGGTTCCACTAGATTTTAGTTAGGGGGATCAGAGTAAAGGGGGCTGAATACAAATGCTGCCCCCTACATTTTTCACATATTTATTTGTATCATTTGTCATTTTCCTTCCACTTCACAATTATGTGTCACTTTGTGTTGGTCTATCACATAAAATCCCAATAAAATACATTTACGTTTCTGGTTGTAACAAAACGTGGAAAATTTCAAGGGGTATGAATACTTTTTCCAGGCACTGTATATCATATTTGTGATTGTATCTCTAAGTGGGAATAGTCCTTTATATTTCGGAGAGATGGCAGAACATACCTCCCTTAACCCCTTCAATACCGGGCACTTTCACCCCCTTCCTGCCCCAGGCGCCAATTTTCAGCTTTCAGCGCCGTCACACTTTGAATGACAATTACACGGTCATGTGATAAGCTGTGATTGGCCTGTCTGTACCATGTGACCAATCACAATTGTACGCAATGGATGGCATGAAAAGAAGCTATCCATTGTGTACAACTGTAACGTGACCTGCTGTGATTAGTTACAATATCCCCCCCCCCCCCCCTTGGAAGAAGGGGGTAAATGCCATACGGTGAGGATTGGTGACAGGTCATGTGACGGATGGATTGTGTCAAATCCTCATCAGAAGTACCCCCCCCCCATATGCAGACAGCTGTGCCGGTCCCCACCGCTTCCACCGCTCACATCCATCCCCGGGCACTATGACATCACCTGGGATGGATACAACAGGAAAAATGGTGGGGACTGGCATGGGAGAACAGGCAGCCATGTCCGCGCCGCTTCCCTGTGCCGCTCTACATATAGTGGGGGGAAAGAAGGACAGAACACAGGTCAGCTTTGTGCAAATAGAGTCCTTGTAATGACTTACCCGCTCCCCGGTCCAAGTCTGCATGCGCTCGCTGGGTGCCACTGACGCTTGTTTCTATGGGAAAGAATGAGAGTGATGAGACAGGGCATGATACAGTGACAGGCAGGGGTGGGGGGTAGGGAGGAGTGAACACACCCTCGGGTGGTGAGATAGGGCATGCTTCAGTGACAACACTCTCCCGGGACACCATGCGCTGACCTCATTTCTCCAGGGTAAAGCGCACTGACCCTACTCTCTGTGTGACCCCGCCCTCTCGGGACATTGCACGGTGATCATCTAGGGGCATGGCACAGAGACAGAACAGGGTGACCATCCCCCCTTGGGACAGGACAGGGTGACCACACCCCCTCAGGACAGGGCACGGCGACCACACCCCCTTGGCACAGGACAGGCCGGCCACACACTCTCAGTACAGGACAGCCACGAGGGGGAGACCATGAGAGGACGACCACACCCTCTCGGGACAGGACACGGCGACCACACCTTCTCGGGACAGGGCACGGCGACCACACCCCCTCGGGACAGGGCACGGCGACCACACCCCCTCGGGACAGGGCACGGAGACCACACCCCCTCGGGACAGGGCACGGCAACCACACCCCCTCGGGACAGGGCACGGCAACCACACCCCCTCGGGACAGGGCACGGCAACCACACCCCCTCGGGACAGGGCACGGCAACCACACCCCCTCGGGACAGGGCACGGCAACCACACCCCCTCGGGACAGGGCACGGCAACCACACCCCCTCGGGACAGGGCACGGCAACCACACCCCCTCGGGACAGGGCACGGCAACCACACCCCCTCGGGACAGGGCACGGCAACCACACCCCCTCGGGACAGGGCACGGCAACCACACCCCCTCGGGACAGGGCACGGCAACCACACCCCCTCGGGACAGGGCACGGCAACCACACCCCCTCGGGACAGGGCACGGCAACCACACCCCCTCGGGACAGGGCACGGCAACCACACCCCCTCGGGACAGGGCACGGCAACCACACCCCCTCGGGACAGGGCACGGCAACCACACCCCCTCGGGACAGGGCACGGCAACCACACCCCCTCGGGACAGGGCACGGCAACCACACCCCCTCGGGACAGGGCACGGCAACCACACCCCCTCGGGACAGGGCACGGCAACCACACCCCCTCGGGACAGGGCACGGCAACCACACCCCCTCGGGACAGGGCACGGCAACCACACCCCCTCGGGACAGGGCACGGCAACCACACCCCCTCGGGACAGGGCACGGCAACCACACCCCCTCGGGACAGGGCACGGCAACCACACCCCCTCGGGACAGGGCACGGCAACCACACCCCCTCGGGACAGGGCACGGCAACCACACCCCCTCGGGACAGGGCACGGCAACCACACCCCCTCGGGACAGGGCACGGCAACCACACCCCCTCGGGACAGGGCACGGCAACCACACCCCCTCGGGACAGGGCACGGCAACCACACCCCCTCGGGACAGGGCACGGCAACCACACCCCCTCGGGACAGGGCCACGGCAACCACACCCCCTCGGGACAGGGCCACGGCAACCACACCCCCTCGGGACAGGGCCACGGCAACCACACCCCCTCGGGACAGGGCACGGCAACCACACCCCCTCGGGACAGGGCCACGGCAACCACACCCCCTCGGGACAGGGCCACGGCAACCATACCCCCTTGGAACAGGGCAAGGTACAGGACGGCCACGGGGTGGCGTCCATGAGGATGGCCACACCCTCTCGGGTCAGGACACAATGACCGTACCCTCTCGGGACAGGACACGGTGAACACACCCTCTCAGGACAGGATGACCACACCCTCTCGGGACAGGGCACAGTAATCATTTAGGGGCATGGCACAGAGACCCCGCCCTCTCGAGACAGTACAGGGTGACCACACCCTCTCGGGACAGAACACGGTGACCACACCCTCTCGGGACAGGGAGACCACACCCTTTCGGGACAGGATGACCACACCCTCTCGGGACAGGGCACAGTAATCATCTAGGGGCATGGCACAGAGACCCCGCCCTCTCGAGACAGTACAGGGTAACCACACCCTCTTGGAACAGGATAGCCACACTCCCTCGGGACAGGAGGGCCACAAGGGGACGACCACAAGAGGACAGCCACACCCTCTCGGGACAGGACACGGTGACCGCACCCTGTCGGGACAGGACACGGTGACCGCACCCTCTCGGGACAGGACACGGTGACCCCATTTTCTCAGGTGACCCCACTCTCCCTGAAAACTCACCAGCTTCTCCTCTTCAAACATTTGCTTGTTCTCTGGTGAAGGGTAAACCGCGAGCCCCTGCGGCAGAAGTTTATTGCGGCCCAGCGCTTTCTCCACCAGCACCGTGTCACCACGACTGCCGAGCTCTGCAGGGAAGAGGGAGAGGAATGCCGGCTGACTGATGTACGGACAGTGAGACCGCAGCCCCCGGCGCTCTACTGTGAACACTTACGTTGTACAGACTGAGTCAGGATCAGCTCCATCTTCTCCTTCTTCCGGTGCTTTGTGTCCTCCACCATGCGGTAGATCCGGTGACGTCGCGGGTGCAGGTAGGGCTCCTCCCCCTCCTTAGCCAGGGGGACATTGTACCAACGTTCTACAATCACCGTACCCTGCAAGACACAAGACAGGAGAGCTCACCTACCAGGAGATGAGGACGATCGTACACACTGTACGGGGGGGGGGGGGGGGGGCGTAGTGTCACTAGAGGGAGACAGAGCCGGGGGGACCATCATTTCTTCCTGGGAGGGGGGAGGGGTGTGATAAGAATAACAGGACGGATTTTCTCCTCCATCACTACCATTAGAAGGGAATCAGTCAGTGGTTGGCAGACGGGTACAGAGGGATCCGTCAGTGGCTGGCAGACGGGTACAGAGGGATCCGTCAGTGGCTGGCAGACGGGTACAGGGGGATCCGTCAGTGGCTGGCAGACGGGTACAGGGGGATCCGTCAGTGGCTGGCAGACGGGTACAGGGGGATCCGTCAGTGGCTGGCAGGCGGGTACAGGGGGATCCGTCAGTGGCTGGCAGGCGGGTACAGGGGGATCCGTCTGTGGCTGGCAGACGGGTACAGGGGGATCCGTCTGTGGCTGGCAGACGGGTACAGGGGGATCCGTCAGTGGCTGGCAGACGGGTACAGGGGGATCCGTCAGTGGCTGGCAGACGGGTACAGGGGGATCCGTCAGTGGCTGGCAGACGGGTACAGAGGGATCCGTCAGTGGCTGGCAGACGGGTACAGGGGGATCCGTCAGTGGCTGGCAGACGGGTACAGGGGGATCCGTCAGTGGCTGGCAGACGGGTACAGGGGGATCCGTCAGTGGCTGGCAGACGGGTACAGGGGGATCCGTCAGTGGCTGGCAGACGGGTACAGGGGGATCCGTCAGTGGCTGGCAGACGGGTACAGGTGGGTCAGCCAGTGTGGGATAGACCAGTACCGGGATGGGGGGGGGTTAATTAGGGGCAGTTAATGTAGGGCAGGCGGGTATGGGGGTGTCATTCAGTGGGGGGCAAGGAGGGCAGACGGGTTACCGGAGGGGGGGGGGTCATTCCGTTCTGGGCAGACGGGTGCAGGGGGTCAGTTAATGGAAGGCAGACGGGTACATGAGTGGGGGCAGACGGGTACAGTCAGTCCAAGTAGGGGCAGATGGGTGTAGGGGTTTCAAGGGGGGCAGAAGGGTGCAGGGTGGGGGTCAGTTAACGGGGGCAGACAGGTACAAGGGAGTCAGTCAATGTGGAGCAGATGGGTACAGGGGAGTCAGGTAACGAGGGCAGACGGGTACAGGGGGAGTCAGTCAATTGGGGCAGATGGGTGCAGGGGGGGTCAGTCAATGGGGGCAGATGGGTGCAGGGGGGGTCAGTCAATGGGGACAGGGTAGTCTATGGGGGACAGATGGGTACAGGGGAGTCAGTCAATAGGGGGCAGATGGGTGCAGGGGGGTCAGTCAATGGGGGCAGATGGGTACAGGGGGAGTCCATCAATGGGGGGGGGGGGGGCAGACAAGTATAGTGGGTTTAGTTAACAGGGGTAAATGGGTACAGGGGAGTCAGTCAATGGGAGGCAAACGGGTACAGGGGGGGTCAGTGAGGAGCAGACAGATACGAGGCGGTTGGGGGGGGGGATCATTCAGTTCTGGGTAGATGGGTGCAGGGGTGGGTCAGAGGGGGCAAATGGGTGCAAGAAGGTCAGTCAATGGGGGGCAGACAGGTACAGGGGACCCAGTCAATGGGGGGCAGATGGGTGCACAGGGTTCAGTTAACGGGGGGCAGACGGGTACAGGGGGGTCAGTCAGTGTGAAGCAGGTGGGGAGGGGGGTAGACATGCGGGGGGGTCATTCAGTTCAGGGCAGATGGTTACAGTGGGGCAATCAACTGGGGTGCAAACAGATATGGGGGTTCAGTCAATGGGGGGCAGACGGGTACATGGGGTCAGTCAGTGAGTGAGGGGGTTCAGGCTGGGTATGAGGGTCATGTTGGGGGGTGTATAGGGATTGTATGTCAGGTGACATATGAGGGGTGTTGTACAGAGTATATATGGGGTCTATCTATAAGGGGGTGTCGGGGGGGGTCCTCACCCGGCTCGGGGTGACACATATCGGGGCTCTGAGGCTCAGCAGGCGGCTTGTCACTTTCAGCATCTCTCCTCTCCAAGGGCACCATGTGCAGAGCTCCGACCAATCAGAGCCCCGCAATCACCCCACGTGAACATAGCTCGGTTCACTCTCGGCCGTCACGTGACCCGTCACTAGAGTCCCGCTCTCCTCTTCTTCCGTATACAGGAAGTGTCATCCGCGGCAGCCATTTTTTCGGAGACCATCCCCAGCGTGCTCTGTGTGGGGCGTTGCTCATAGCAACCAGATTCCCCCTTCATCTCATAATTCCCCATCCCACCAGTTACAAATAAAGAGATCACTATGGTAGCCTGAGCCGACCCTTCCCATCCCTGAATATTTCCTGATGTTCACATTTGTCCCTCCATTCTCTTCTCCTCTGAGATGAAGTAAATACTAATTCAAAACAAGTGTACACAATGTATGTAATACAGTATGTGTGGCGAATGGTGATCTGTACGATATCGACAGAAATCCTCGACATAAATCGCCAATCGTAATCCGCCATCTTCCTCACAGCAGGGGCGTAACGCCAATTCAGCGCCAAGTGAAAGGAATTCACCTCAAAGTGCCGTGTATACGGCCGCCCCCGTCTGGGAACATGGCGGCGTCAGGAACGTACACAAAAACACCCCTTTTGCCGTCTATTTCTGCGGAGCCACTATGGACGCAAGGCACCTCTGTTCAGCATATTACGACAGCGTCTTGGAGCCCCCCTCACCGATGAGGGGACCCTATGAGCTTTGGCATTTCCCGTTATCAACGGCGGTTTGGCCCCCCCTCAGTCATGGCGCACACAGCGTTTACGTCAGGATTTCAGGCTTGTTTACATTGCACCGGTACGCAGCCAATGTGGGCAATAGCTGGCGGTGAACCTTGGCAGTATTTTCACACCGCTAACCAGCCTGGAATCTGGAATTCAGTTCGACAAGCAACATGTCAATGTGAAATACGCCACTTTCGGCAGGCATAGCGCCCACCGAGCGCAACCCACCGCTCTGCAAGTGGCAAAGAACAGCGGTTGCGGCGCGCTAGTGCGGGGTCCAAGGGGTTAAAGCAAGCAGTAAGGCTGCTGTCACACTGATGCGTTTTTCCTACATTTTTTACCTCACAAGAAAAATGCATGAAAAATGTTACCCTTTAAATCTTATGGGACTCTTCACACCACTGGTGCGTTTTGAAGAGTCCTGCATGCTGCATCTTTGGTGATCTTTTCAAAACTTTGGCAAAATGCAGCTCCCCTTTAAAACAAATGGAAAATGCGACCGAAATGCATCAAAAATGTACCACGTTTTTTGGTGCTTTTTTTTTTTTTGTCGCGTGTGCATTTTTCGCAAGTGTAGGCAACTAGAAAACACTAAAATGTGCCAAAAACGCATATGCATTTTTGCGTCTGTGTGAAAGCAGTCTAAGGCAATACGACAAACCTCCTCACCACCTTTCAAATGCACAATCTGCATACGGATCGCTCTTCAGAGATCAAAGCCTGCGTAAACGAGGTCTTTTTGTTGTAATGCATCGCACCACAGCGATGGTAGGTGCGTTATGGTGCACTGCGGCTCGGGTGTATTGCCCATAAGGAGCTGTTTACAGGTGTGCACTAAAACACGCCTGCTAAGCACATCCACGTAAAAAATGCCCCTTTAAATGCTTTTATAACTTTTCACATTGGTGTGCTGCGTTTTGAAAGGCATCTTCCGTTATCGTCAATGGTGGCGTACCAACAAAAAAAGCAACACATTTTTTTTTGAGTCACATGTCCATTTTTTCCCCCAGGTGACCAGGGAGGAAAACGCATTTATGCACTGCTTTGAATTATTTTAATGCAGCCCATTAAACTCAATAGGCATGTTCTAAAAACGCATATTGGGCCCTGACTGAAGTCATGTGCTCTGATGCCATTCTACCACTATGCGTAACGTTGTGGGTTGCCACACTTTGTGATAGGGCGGGGGAAAAACCATGCATTTTCCACACGTTACCCCAACACATAGGTGTATAGGGGACTGTAGGGTTACAGCAGTTCTGTGCTGTCTCCTTAAGTTCCTGATGAGTAGGGTTGCAGGCAGTTAGCACAGGTGGGGCAGGTGGGGCAGGTTGCTGTCAGCAGAGGGGGGGGTGGTCTCGGTTGGTCAGGATTGGTCAAGGTTGATCTCCCCCAGGTGGGGTAATTACTGCAGGGTGTATAAACTCTCACACCAGCAGGAAGCATGGACTGTTTCTTTTCTAGTCACAATGAGTTGGCTTGGAGGGGTCTTGGTGGTGGTATTGGTGTTTAATCCTGTCCTATGTCAGGACTATCGGCGCACCTGGCTCCACCAACAGCCTGGATCTAGGCGGCAGGATTCCCTGCATGCTGGTTGGGGTTCTGCCCAGGGTTTTCCTAGGCAGCTGTTGACTCATTCTGGGGGGGTGGTCAGTATAGTGTGCTTGGAAGACACAATGGTGGTGACCATCCAGAAAAATCTATATGGTAATGGAAAACTTGCCAAGGCATCTGATCTCACCCTGGGCTCTGCGCAGTGTAAGCCTTCTTCTGAGGACCAGGACACCATGACCTTCCAGATCAGTCTGCAGGACTGTGGGAACCAGGTTGAGGTTGGTTGACTTATAGAACTAAAGCTGTATACACACTGTGTGTGGTGATAACTCCTTTCCAATGGCGTCTGAGTACAATGTAGTTGTAAAATTGTTAAAACCGGCCACATGCTTCTCTTCTAGGTCTATCTTCTATGGGGTGATGTATCTAGGGTTGCCACCTCATCCCTTTAAACCCGAACACATATGAATTACACAGGTTCTGAGGCTAATTAAATGCAGATAAGGCACCAAGTGAGTTTAATTACCACCTTAATCAGCCACAGAACCTGTGTAATATGTGTTCGGGTTTAAAGGGATGAGGTGGCAACTCTAGATGTATCTGACTAGCTTTAGCCTGGATTTGATTACCTGGGAAGGTCCTCCTGCTTTAGTAGCTAGTAAATCTAAAGGGGGTTGTACAATTTAGCTTGCTTTGTGTATGACTATCCTGGATAACATGCTGCAATCTTGGTGGCGTGAGGGCCACTTGGACCCCAGAACAAAATTGGTGGCTTTGTTGCTAGGGCGATAACCATACTAAGCAGCATTGTCACCCAAGGACTGCCTTTCTCAACCTTTTCAACACAGAGGAACCATTGCTCAAGCAACCTCTGGAGGAACTCTAGGGCTCCATGGAACCCTGGTTGAGAATCCCTACCCTGGGACAATGAGGGTGTTAAGACTGCATAACACTCCCTTGCCTTCATAATGTTTGTATTGAAATCTGCTGGTCTGGTAGTGATGACCACCACCATGGTGTCTCTAGGACAAGGAGTGTTGGACTACATATTGTCTTCCTCTCCTTCACAACTAGAGGAGATTTTATAGCCTGATCCATTACTAGGGTGCATGATACCCATACTAAAGTGTTGTAACCCTAGGATAGCCTTTTCAACAGAGGTATTGCTCAAACACCTAGCAACCTCTGGATGAACTCCTAGGGTTCTATGGAACCCTGGTTGAGAAACCCTGCCATAGGACAATGAGGGTGTTTAAGATTGCATAACGGGATGTTTTGTAGTCTGCCGGTCCATTATTAGATTGACAACCATACTTTATGGTGAGTTCACCCTAGGACAAGGGGAACTACTGTGAACTCCTCATCTCTTCTCCAGGGGTATGTTTTGTAGTCTCCTGAGGTAGTGGGGAACAATGCTAGCTTGCAACCTTTCAGAGGCAGAGCATAGGAGGTTGAAATCATAAGATTTCTGGCTGTGCAAAGCCATATTGACTTCAAAATGTGTTTTAATCCCACTTGGCTTGGTCCACCTGGTTTTGATAGGACTCCACAAGAAAAGGCCCTTATGCTTCAAATTTTGTCTCCATCTGTGGATATGGAGTTTACAGGCATCTAGGAAGTATCGGTGAGGCAGAGCTTGGGACAAGAGGGCCACCTATATGCTTAGGCAATGCCTACTTGACTTCCATGTTAGGAATTCCTCTTTAGGCCTATGACATGATGGTTCTGTTTCTTACAGATGACCACCGACTTCCTCCTGTACACTACAAACCTCGCCTACAAACCCTCTTCATCCAGGAACATTCCAATCATCCGAACCAACAGTGCCAACATTCGTGTTCAGTGCTACTACTCCCGGTGAGTTTCCTAAGTGGGTCAATTGTGCGCCATTTGTCTGGGATTCCATCCCCAAGTCTTTGTGCTTTAACTTGGTTATTTCACTGCTTAAAACATGGTTGGCTATAGGGAAACCCATACAGGAGCTAAATGGGATGTTGGGTAACCCAACACTTGGCACATGCTTGGTCTGATTTGCGCATTAGTAAAGCCATGACAAGTTTGACAGTCTTGGAACTTGTAGCTTTCATGTTGCTTCTCTAGTGGGCTCACTTAAATGGATCCTATAGTTATTACAACAGTTAATAGGAGACATTTTCTTTTAGCTGTGTGACATGAATGTTTACTATGTGCCAGCAGGTGGTGGTCACCAAGCAAAACTGGTATTTTACAGCAGCTGTTGTGCCAAATGCTCCCCTTTTTCACACAGCATGTTTTGCAGACTAGGGTCATGGATGCTCCCTTTAAATATTTTTTTTATATAAAACATTTGAATATCGTTAAAATAATTCATATTGTCTCTATTTTAGGCACGGAAATGTCAGTAGCAATGCCATCAGACCAACGTGGATTCCCTTTAGCTCCACTGTATCCATAGAGGAGAGGCTTTCCTTTGCGCTGTATCTGATGAAAGGTAGGAACTTGTCAGACTTTACTATTAAATTGTAAATCCAGTAAGTGGTTGTAAGCTGTGGATTGATAAATAACCAGTAATCCTGAATGGGGCAGCCTACATGTGGCCCCTGCTACAAGATGCCACCCTGAACCATACACGGGCCCTGGCTACAAGGTGCCAGTCTAAGCCAACCTGAATACATGGGCCCCAACTTTGGGGGGGGGGGAAACCAGCTTGGCTGCAATGTACAGATGGATTGCCTCAGATGCTGACACTCAAAATTGCTGTGCACACGTGGCAGCTAAATGCACAAAGGCAAAAAATAAGGTTCCTTGCATACACCTGCCATCTTTTGAGACTTGGCTACAGAACTATTCTTAATACATGATGTAGGTTGGATGTACCAACCAGTATCCCAAGACAAGTAGCTCAATATTTGAGGATCTCTGAATATTAAGGCTGAGGTTGTTTTCAAACCCACCATTAGCTTGCTATAAGCTATATAAACCTTCTGTTGGGTTTTTTTCTTGCCATCACCATATCCAGTAATGCTTGCTTGACCAAACGTGGTCATCCATCAAGCTTGATGGATAACATTGTTGCCTTAAAATGTCTTAATGCTTCTCTGGTCTTTTTGCAGATGATTGGAGTGGTCTGAGGGACTCCAATGTTGTATCTCTTGGTAACTCCTTGCACATTGAGGCTTTAGTGACTGTAGCCAACCATATGCCTATGAGGATCGTTGTGGACAGCTGTGTGGCATTGTTGGCTCTGGACCCCAATTCCACCCCTCGCTATGAGCTCATTAACAATTATGGGTAAATATTCCTGTTCTGTGATAGGACTTTGTGTATATCTCTACTAAAAATCAGATGGGAATCCCTAAAAACCCAACCTTGGCAAACCCTTTCCAATAGGGTGTGAGGGTTAGAACATGGTGGTTTCTCCTTGTTCTGGTGACTTCACAGGAAATTGGGGAAAATATCCCCACAAGGGACTAATTGCAGCAGTTCAATCCCCTCCCACTATATACAAATCTCTGGGCTTTAGTACTTTGTTTGAGTTGGGGGGCCTTTACTTTTGCAATTGGGCCCCACTAGTGTTGGCCCTGTAGCTTGTATATCTTACAAATTCAAGTGTATAACTATGCTTTTTTCCTTTTATAACCCCCTGTAGATGCCTGGTGGATGGGCAGCAAGAGGACTCTTCCTCCACCTTTATATCACAAAGACCTGAGCCGAACAGACTGCGCTTCGAGGTTGATGCCTTTAGATTTACAGACTACAACCAGCCAACGGTAAGTAGCGGTCTGTGTAATCTGGTGCTGAATGTGGCAATGGGCGCTTAATGAATATATTCTTTCTCTCAGATCTATATCTACTGTGTGCTGAAAGCCGTCCCACTCAACCAGGCCCCAGACCCAACTAACAAGGCCTGTTCCTTCAGCAAAACCAGCAACTCGTAAGTTACAAACCTCTGCCTAGCTGTATGGCTTGTATTTGGGGTAACATGGTACCTACAGAATGTATCATCTGATGTACACGTATCATATACTAGGGCAATATTTGTACAGGGAACATATCTTGACCTGAATTGCTAGCTGGGTGACTGTTGCTCCCAGACACAACTGCCTGGAACAAGCTTGCACCAAGCTGGGTCAGCCTTGTACTAGGGGCTTGGTGGGGATACTAGAATTGGGGAGGTGGTGAATGCTTATTGGCATTCCAAATGCAGGGAAGATGGTTGACAACACAACTGTCCTGTGGACCTTGGACTTGGTAAAGTTGGCTATACAGATTGCATTTCAGCTGATTCCTGCTATAGGCTGAAATTCATTTCATGGGTGGCCCGTTGGCACCATCCAGCTCAACAAGTTGGTTTACTTGGCTGTGGGGCTGAACAAGAAGTCTTGCTATATGGCCAGGTTAAGGCTACATTTGTGATAAGTGTGTAATGTAAAGCCCTAGGGTTTGTAAGTCTGGTCTGAGGGCCACCTGCAGCCCTGGCTTCCAAGTTGGAGGCAAACTTCCAATTGGCACAGGTATAACTTTGTATATCTAGGAATAACTTTTACCTTGTACTGGGGTCATAAAGAACCCTACTAGGTGGGCTTGGTTCTTTAAAAAGGCCTCGCTTGCCAACTAGCACACTACTTGGGCATGCATAATGTGTGCAAACTTCTTTGGAAAATTTTCCTGTGAAAGTCAATTGCAGGGGATTCTAGGACTTTTTAGCTGTATAAAATGCCAGTCTTTTCTCTACCAGTTTAACTGTCCGTCCTTCCAGGTGGTCCCCTGTTGAAGGAGCTGCCAACATCTGCAGTTGCTGTGAGTCTGGAAACTGTGACGGTTCTCAACCCAGAAGGCTGAGGCCAGGATCTAGAAGACCATGGAAGAGGCATCTAGCTGGTGGGTTTTTAATGAGGCACCTCTCAGACCAAGGGAAGTTGACCTGAAAAGTTGTTTGCCTGGGTATCATGCTTTAGTTTCAAGTCACTGATAAAGTAGGATAAGGAATTCTGACTTGGTGAACACAGATTGTCCACTTGGTTCTAAGCTAATTGGACAATATGTCCAATAGGCAATCTGGTCTAAGTTCTTCTTGCTTCTCTCCACAGAGCGATCGGAGGAGGTGATCCACACACAGCTTCTGGGCCCCATTTGGATCGTCGATCCAGAGGCTGACCTCCAACCTGAGAGTGGCCAGGCTCTTGCTGTGCAGGCTGACCCCGAACAAGATGTGAAGCCCTGGATGGTAATGGCTGTGGGAGGCCTGTGGGTGACTGTACTGATGGGGGCTGTGCTAACCTGGAAACTTGGATCAAGAAAATGTAATGTGGCCAATGTACAGCAATAAAACACATTTTGCATATAAAGTTTCTGACTTTTTTGTTTAGCAGCACATTACTCTGCTTCTACCATGAGCCTTTCTCTAGACGAGTTGTCAAATGTTTTCTGAACTTGCCAATGGACTCTGCCTTGGCACACCACTAATAACACTGGACCATTCAGTGTAAGAATCATTAACCACTACTCTCTGAATTTGGTCTTTTAGACAGTTTTTCAATCCATTTACAAATTTGATCTTTCCAAGCCTGTAGACTTTACACATTAGCTGTGTGGCTGTGATGGGACCTGTTTGAAGGTGCAGACACCGGGGATGTTTCTATGCTATGTGGGGTGGGAGATACTTCTCAAAGCAAAAAATTAAGGATGAGTCTTTCCACTGATCACCAATGTAAGGAGTATTCTTCCTAATGGCCACCAATAGGCTTTTCCCCACTGCCCCCCCAATGAATTGGTTTTAGCAGAGGTTCCTTGAGGCTTGAATTATTTTAAACATTCCTCTTGGGTTAAAAGGTTGGTTTATGGGCTCTGAAGAAGTTTGGGTATTGGTTTTATCATCTAATGACGGTCAGTTAATCCTGCTGTGGCTCAGGAAAGTAAATAATGCTTGGATAGTTTTGGCAGTGGTTATCAATCGCTGCACATGGCTTCCACAAATTTTTATCTAAAAGACTGACCTACACCCCCCCCCCCCCCCTAACAAAAAATAATCACTGGTAACCTTTAACAGTCTGGGTGTGTTCTCCTCAATGGACCAGTCGCAGAACGGGAAGTGTCTCTTCTCAGCTAAGCTACAGTGCCCCCCCCATTCAAAGATTCTCCCTCACCTGCTGCTGTGACAAATGGTTTCTCCAGGAATGAGGTCTCAGTGATATTGGTAACAAAGTTTGGGGGGGGCACACCCACCATAATGGGCTACAGGACTAACTTTTTTTTTTTTTTTTTTTTTCCCACTTGTAGGTAAATGGCCATTGAGTTGCATCTCTTGGAGGTCTATGGCAGGAATATGCAATTAGCGGACCTCCAGCTGTTGCAAAACTTCAAGTCCCATCATGCCTCTGGGTGTCAATCTTGCTATGCCTCATGGGGCTCGTAGTTCTGCAATAGCTGGAGGTCCACTAATTGCATATCCCTGTTCTATGGTCTAAGCTCTCTGGGCACCATCATGTCTGAGTTGCTATAGAACCCTTCTCCATAGAATTTTCTTGGACTTTTTGGAAAGGTAGGTTGCTAGTGTTCCTACCAGTGATGTTCTACAGTGGCTGGTTTGACAGACCCACAAAGTGGGACAATTCATGGGACTGCTGCTGTATAAACTTTATTTGCATTGTCCCCACAGTAAAACTATTGGTTATATAGGATTATGAAGAAAAACCCAATGGGATAAAGCCAAATGCAAACTCGCAGAAATACACGATTACCAAAAGTATTGGAACACCTGCCTTTACATGCACATGAACTTTAATGGCATCTCAGTTAGCCAATGAACTCTACATTTGGCATCTTTCAATTTCAAAGCACTGGTTAACCTTTCATGACAGTCCAGGTCCTTTCTCCCCCCCCCAACTGACCATTCACAGAACAGGAAGTGAGAAGACCTCTCTCCTTCAGTTTTGCTATGATGCCCCCATTTAAAGATTCTCTCGCCTGCTGCTGTGACCAACTAGATTTGGTGGGAATGGGGTCTCGGTGATATTGGTAAGAGTGGGGGGTCACATACCCACCACAATGGGCACCAGGACCAACGGGTTCTAACCTTTTGCCACTTTAGCTGGAGGCTAACTTGTAGGCATATAGCCATTGAGTTGCATTGTTTGGAGGTTACCTGATGTGTTTTTCCCTCGCAAGAAAGACGCATGAAAAAATGTTTCCCTTTAATTCCTATGGGACTCTTTACACCACTGTGCAGCGCACGTAAAATAGTCTTATTCAAATGCCTTTTTTAACTTTTCACATTGTGTGTTCTGATGCCATTCTAAATACCTACTCACTGTGCGGGATGCTGTGTTACTGCACTTTGCAATAAGGTGGGGGAAAAACTTGCGTTTTCCACGCATTACTGCAACATATAGGTGTATAGGGGACTGTAGAGTTACAGCAGTTCTGTGCTGTTTCCTTTTAAGCTCCTGATGAGTAGGGTTGCAGGCAGTTGTCACAGGTGGGGCAGGTTGCTGTCAGAGGGGGTGGTCAAGGTTTATCTCCCCCCAGATGGGGTAATTACTGCAGGGTGTATAAACTATCACACCAGCAAGAAGCATGGACTGTTTCTTTTCTGGTCACAATGATTTAGCTTGGAGGGTTCTTTGTGGTGGGCTTGGCTTTGGACCTTGTCCTATGTCAGGACTATGGGCACTGCCAACAGACTGGATCCAGGTGGGAGGATTCCCTCCAGTCTGGTTGGGGTTCTACATGAGGTTTTCCTCAGCGGCCTAGGCAGCTGTTGGTGCCTTCTGGGGGGTCAATATAGTGTGCTTGGAGGACACGATGGTGGTGACCATCCAGAAGAATCTATATGGGGATGGAAAACTGATCAAGGCATCTGACCTCACCCTGGGCTCTGCGCACTGTGAGCAGTCTTCTGAGGACCAGGATACCGTGAACTTCCAGATCAGTCTACAGGATTGTGGAAACCAGGTTCAGGTTGGTTATCTTGTAGAACTATGGCTTGTTACATTCTAGTCTAAAGCTGGATGTACCATTGAATTGGTGTGCGTGTGGGGCCAACTCCTATCTAGGGTTGCCACCTCATCCTTTTAAACCCGAACACATATTAATTACACAGGTTCGGAGGCTGATTACAGTGGTATTTAAACTGTGCCTTATCTGCATTAAATTGGCCTCAGAACCTGTATAATTCATATGTGTTTGGGTTTAAAGTGATGAGGTGGTAACCCTGTTCCTATAATATGTTTGAGTACATTGTTAAACTGGCCATGTGCTTCTCTTCTAGGTCTATTTCTTCTATGGGGTGATGTTGTATCTGACTAGCTTTAGGTTGAAATTGACTACATGGCAAGGACCTCCTGCTATAGTAGCTATTAAATCTGAAGGAAGGGGGGGGGGGGGGGTGTTGTAAAACTAGATTGCTTTAGTGTATAACGATCTTGGGTAACCTGCTGCAGTCTTGGTGGTGTGAGGGCCACTTAGACGTATGTATAGTATTGCAGCTTACTGGTCCTTTTTAGCGGTGGTGGCTACATTGCTAGGGTGACAACCATAGTAAGCAGCGTTGTCACTTGTTTAGGACAGCCTTTCTCAACCTTTTCAACACAGAGGACTCCTCCTAGCTCAAGGCACCCCTAGCAACCTCTGGAGGAACTCTAGGGTTTCATGGAACCCTGCCCTAGGACAATGAGGGTGTTAAGACTGCATGACACTCCCTTGCCTCCATAACAGGGATGGTTTGTAGTCTGCTGGTCCATATTAGTAACAACCAGACTGGTGTCACCCTAGGACAAGGTGTTTAGACTATATATACTGCCTTCCTCTTCACAACTGGGGAAGGTTTTATAGTCTGCTGATCCATTATTAGGGTGACGACCATACTAAACAGTGGTGTCACCCTAGGACAAGGCGTACCTACTATGTGCACCTCCTATCTCTTCTCCATAACGGAAGTTATATAGTCTCCTGAGGTAGTAGGGAACAATGCTAACTGATAACGCTCCAGAGGCAGAGAGCATGCCAATTCAACTGGCATGCCCCTCTGCCTTTAGGGTGGTATCGGTTGGTCTGCTCTCTGGGTATGTGATCACTTCAGAGGCAGGGAGAACAAAGTTCAGCTTACAAGATTTCTGGCTGTATGAACATCCATCTATCTTCACTTCAACATTTTGTTGGCCAGAATTGTCCTTTAATTCCACCTAAGGTCAGGTTGGTCTACATGGATTTAATATTTCAGGACTCCACAGGAAAAGACCCCCTATGCTTTAAATTGTCTCCATCTGTGGATATGGTGTGAACAAGCAGCATGGATGTATCTGTGAGGCTGAGCTGGGGACAAAAGGGCCACCTATCTATGCTTAGGCAGTGCCTACTTGACTGCCATGTTAGGAATTCCTCTTTAGGCCTATGACCTGATGGTTCTGTTTCTTTACGGACGACCGCCGACTTCCTCCTGTACGCTACAAACCCTCTTCATCCAGGAATGTTCCAATCACCCGTACCAACAGTGCTAACATCGGTGTTCAGTGCTACTACCCCCCGGTGAGTCTCCTAAGCGGGTTAGTTGTGTGCCCTTTGTATGATACTATCCTCAAGTCTTTGTGCATTGATTAACTTGGTTATTTCACTGCTTAAAACATGGCAAACTATACCGAAAACCCATACAAGACCTAAATGGGACATTTGGTATCCCAACACTTGTCACCTGCTTGGTCTGACTTGCTAATTGGTAAGGCCAGGACAAGCTTGACGGCCTTAAAACCTGCAGATTTCATGTTATTACTCTAGTGAGCTCACTTAAATAGACCCCATAGTTATTACGACAGTTAATAGTCATTTTCTATTAGCTGTGTGAAAGGCATGTGTACTATGTGCCACCATCCGATGGTGGTCACCAAGCAAAACCGGTATTTTACTGCAGCTGTTGTGCCCAATGCTCCAGCTTCTCTCACCAGCATGCTTTGCAAACCTGGGTCATGGAAGCTCCATTTAAATATTTGTATATGAAGATAAAATGTTTGAGTACTGGGTAAAATTTAGCTTATTTTGTCTCTATTTTAGGCATGAAAATGTCAGCAGCAATGCTATCGGACCAACCTGGGATTCCCTTCAGCTCCACCATATCCATGGAGGAGAGGCTCTCCTTTGCACTGTATCTGATGAAAGGTAGGGACATCTCATACTTTTTAACATTAAACTGTAAATCGCTAAATGGCCTACATGTGGCCCCTACCAGTTACCAGACCATGACAACCCTAAAAATACACAGGCCCCGGCTACGAGAAACCAGACAATGCCAACCCTAATACATGGGCCCCCTACTTTTTTTTTTTTTTTTTGGGCAGGGGAACCAGCTTTTTATGGTTCAGACAGCTTGGCTGCAATGTAGTGATGGTTTGCCTCAGATGCTGAAACGCAAAACTGCTGCACATGTATGTGTCAGCCAAATGTGCGAAGGCAATAAAATCTCTGGTGCCTTAATCGGTGGCCTTACATACTCCTGGCATCTTCGTGACTTGGCTACAGAACTTCACACTTCATTCACATTTATGTAGATTAGATATACCAGTCGGTTATCAAAGTGGCACAATATTTGAGGATCTCTGCATATTTAAAGGCTGAGGTTGCAGCAAACCCACCATTGACTTGCTAATAAGCTTGTTTTTTTTTAGTGCCCTTTGACATTCCTATCACTTTATATCCAGTAATCTTAGCTTGGCCCTCCATCCAGCTTGGTAGATATGATAGTTGGCTTCTTGACTAACAATGAGGTTTCTTTCTTTTTGCAGATGACTGGAGTGGTCTGAGGGACTCCAGTGTTGTATCTCTCGTTAACTCCTTGAAAATCGAGGCTCTTGTTAATGTAGACAACCATATGTCAATGAGGATCGCTGTGGACAGCTGTGTGGCATTATTGGCTCTGGACCCCAATTCCACCCCTCGCTATGAACTCATTAACCTTTGTAGGTGCATCTTAACTATAAACAGCTGAGAGGGGGAGCAGATGTGAATCCCTAAAAACCCAACCTTGACAGACCCTTTCCAACAGGATATGAGGGTTAGAACATAGTCTTGTTTCTCCTTGTTCTGGTGACCTCACTTCCTCTGAAGTCACCAGAGAATATCTAATTGCAACAATTCGACCCCTCCCACAATATAAACCTTTCTGGGCTTTAGTACTTTATTTTGAGGTGGGAGGGCTTTGACTTTTGCAATTGGGCCCCACTATGGCCCTGTAGCTTGTACATCTACAAATTCAAGTGTATAATGGTGCTTTTCTCTTATAACCCTCTGTAGATGCCTGGTGGATGGGCAGCAAGAGGACTCGTCCTCCACCTTTTATATCACGGAAACCTGAGCTGAACAGACTGCGCTTTGAGGTGGATACCTTTTAGATTTACAGACTACAACCAGCCAACAGTAAGTAGCGGTCTGTGTAATCTGATGGTGCTGAATGTGGCAATGGGCACTTACTGAATATATTCTCTCTCAGATCTAGATCTACTGTATGCTGAAAGCCGCCCCACTCAATCAGGCCCCAGTCCCAACTAACCAGGCCTGTATCTTCAGCAAAACCAGCAACTCGTAAGTTACAATCCTCTGCCTAGCTGTACAGCTTGTATTTGGGATAGCATGGTGCCTGATGAACACCTTGAATCATCTACTAGGAGGCTTTTTTTTGTACAGTAACATATCCTGACCTAAAATGGCTAACTGGTTGACCTGTTACTCCCAGACACAGCTGCCTGGAACAAACTTGCACCAAACTGGGTTCAACCTTGTACTAGGAACTCGTTAGGAGTCAATGGAAGTGTGTGTATGCCCATTGGCATTCTAAATACTGAGGAGATACTTGACAACACAACTGACCTGTATGGACCTTGGGCTTGGTAAAGTTGGCTAAACAGATAGGCATTTCAGCTGATTCCTAGCATAGGCTGATTCATTCCATGGATGGGCCTGTTGGTACCATCTCAAGTCAACTTACTTTTGCGCTGTGGGACTGAACAAGAAGCCTTGCTATATGGCCAGCTTAAGTCTATATATATATATATATATATATATATATATATATATATATGTGTGTGTGTGTGTACTATATATAGCTCTAGGGTTTGAAAATCCTATGTCTTTGGACCACCTGCAGCCCAGACTTCTAAAGTTGGGGGTAAACCAATTGGCACAGGTATAACGTTTATATCCAGTAATAACATTTTACCTTGTACTAGGATCATAAAGAACCCTGCTAGTTGGGCTTGGTTCTTTAAAAGCCCTCCCTTGCCAACTAGCACAGTACTCTGGCATGTATAATGTGACTTTCTCAGGAAAATTTTCCAAAGCAATTTGCAGGAGATTCTAGGACTTGTTAACTGGTAGAGAAGTGACATTGACCATTTTACACAGCTAACTGTCAATCCTTCCAGGTGGTCCCCCGTGGAAGGAGCTGCCAACATCTGCAGTTGCTGTGAGTCTGGAAACTGTGACGGCTCTCTACCCAGAGGGCTGAGGCCAGGATCTAGAAGACCATGAAAGAGGATTCTAGCTGGTGAGTTTTTAATGAGGCACCTGTCAGACCAAGGGAAGTTGACCTGAAAATGCTATTTGCCTGGGTATCATGCTTTTTGTTCTTAGTCAATGTGTTGACTAAGTCAGAATTCCTCATCCTACTTTGTCAACGGTTCTGGCTGTTGCTTAACTAAACAACGAGGTAATGGGTATGTCCATGTGGCAATCTGGTCCAAGTTCTTGTTTCTCTCCACAGAGGAGCGATCGGGGGAGGTGATCCACAAACTGCTCCTGGGCCCCATTTGTATCAACGATCCGGAGGCTGAACTCCAACCTGAAAGTGGCCAGGCTTTTGCTGTCCATGCTGACCCTGAACAAGAAGTGAAGTGGGGGGGGGGGGGGGGGGGGCTGTGCTAACCTGGAAACTTGGATCAAGAAAATGTAATGTGGCCAATGTACAGCAATAAAACTTATTTACTTGCATATAAAGATTTCTGAATCGCTTTCTTGTGGTAGAAGCAGAGTAATGTGCTGCTAAAAGAATTTCTCTAGATGAGTTGTCAAATGTCTTCTAAACTTGCCAATGGTTGCCACAGATGGGGTTTGTGCTGCCAGTCAATGGACTCTACATTCGGGAACTTTCGATTTTAAAAGCACTGGTTAACCTTTCATGACAGTCTGGGCCCTTTCTCCTCCCCAACTGACCATTCACAGAACGTGAGGAGACCTCTCCCCCCTCAGTTGTGCTGCTGTGCCCCCATTTAAAGATTCTCTTGCCTGCTGCTGTGACAACTAGATTCAGTGGGAATGGGGTCTTGGTGATATTGGTAAGAGTAGGGGGGGGTCACATACCCACCACAATGGGCACCAACAGATGGGTTCTAACCTTTTCCAACTTTAGCTGGAGTTGCACTCGTAGGTGTGTATATAGCCATTGAGTTGCATCTCTTGGAGGTTCTATGGACTAAGCTGTCTGGGCACCACCATGTCTGACTTGCTAGAGAGCCCTTCTCCATAGAATTTTCTTGGTAGACTTTTTTTTTTTTTAGAAAGGAAGGTTGCTAGTGTTTCCTACTGGTGGTGGTCTACTACCCTATAGTACCAAACATATTGGGCCATCTGCCTTTACATGAACTTTAATGGCATCTCTGTTGAAAATTGAGTTGGCCCATCCTTTGCAGCAATACCGGCTTTAACGCTTCTGGGAAGACTGTTCACAAGGTTTAGGAGGGTGTCTATAGGAATGTTTGACCATTCTTCCAGAAGTGCATTTGTGAGGTCAGGCACTGATGGATGAGAAAACCTGGCTCAGTCTCCTGATGCCAGCAATGGGCACCATTCCTCCCACTGATGCCAACAATGGGGTACTATTCCACCTATTAAAAACAACAATGGGGTATTGCTTACTCCCATTGACGGCATGGCATTTTCTAAAAGGACTGTAAGCTGGCCCTTTGTTTAGAACGTTTGGAGACCCCTTAGAGCAGGGGGTAGGCAACTTTAAAGAGGTGGAGATCTACCTGAACAACAGGGGAGAAGTCAAAGATCACTGTGACAGTGTTGCCTCCTTTTTATACCTGATTTAAACCTCTAATTGCTTTACTACTGTGTCACAATCGTGTGTATTTCATGGTAATCATGGGTTTAAATCAGGTGGGGAGGAGGTAACATTGCCTCCTCACCACCTGTTAAACACACTTGGATCACTTTTCAGAGGAGGAGCAGCAGTGCCTGCTGCACTTGTGAATAAGCCTTTTAGTTGCATTCGGCAGCGGCACCCTTAGGGCTCGTTCACATGTAAAGTTGGGGGGGGGGGGGGTTTGAAGCATTGTTGTTTTTACCACCCCTAATTTCTACCTCCTGAGGCAGGAGCCAAAGATGTACACATAACCCATCAGGCGTTAAAACCCCTGTTGCTTTTGGTGGGTGCTACTGCCTTTAAAACATGACCCATTCAAGTAAATGGGGGGGGCAACCTATACTTTTTATGCCCAGTTTCACACAGACCTGCTGCTGGCACCACTCTGGAGATCACTAGCCGGGATAAGAGGTGGAGTGCATTTGTTATCACTTCGCATGGGACAGGCCTCGGAGGCAGCATTGGCTTTTGCGGCCCTTGCTTCCCTACTACACCTCCCCAACTTTACAAGCAGTCCCACTGTTTGATGCTCTGGGATGGTGGGTCAGCAAGCCCAGACCGTGATCTACCAGTCACCTGTCCCCGATCTAATGGTTGCTGAGCCCCCTCTGTTCTAGGGCCTCTACTTAAATATATATAGTTAAGGGGTTCCAAGTAATGTTCTGGGAAAATAAAGATATTTACACGTAGGAGAGAAATGCCAGAATTGGCCCAGTAGGGAAGTAAAGCACTTTTGGTGATGTGTGTCCTGTTCTTGTCGGAGGAGGTGTCGATGTCTCAAACGGTCCGGGAAGACCATTTTAGGAAATTATGCCGCAGCTTCCCAAATGGGGTTACAGCTGCTACCACACTAAAGCTTCAGGCCCTAAAAGTGGCCTACAGCCTTGATATGGGGGCTTAGCGTGTCTAATCTGCAGGCCTGGAACCCCTGCTTGGCTTGCCTTACCCAAAAGCTCCTCACTATGATGGTGTAAATCTGGGCTTGCACCAAGCTAGGAAGATGGGGTGAGAGCTACAAGTCCAAGCAGAATAGGCCTGCTCTCAGCGAGTAAGGATCAGAGAATAGTTATATAAAAAAAAAAAACACCCCAAGATAGACTCCCCCATCAGTTCACAATGGAATGGACAGCTGTGCTCCAAGAGTTGACCACACTTCAATGGCCAAGAAAATCCAAACTTCATTGTGTAAAATCCGTGTCACAAAGACATCAGTTTCTAGATACAGGATGACAGCGGATAACGCATTTCATGCAGAATGCGCATAGTCATTACAATTACTAAGTATCTTCTGCGTGAAACGCGTTAACTGCTGCCTTTGTGATATTGATTGTACACAAAGTTTATATTTACCTGGCCAGCAGAGTGTGGTCAACTTTTTGTTCTTTGGATTATCGCCATCACAGATCGGGCCTGCACCTGATCGCACAGTGGAGGGGTCGATATATGGTGGGTCCACCTGGAGCGGTGCTGGTCTTTCACTCCAAGGGACATCGCCACCACCAAATATACTTTTTTTTTTTGGCTGTTGATGTCACAGAGAGCAGAAATTACCATTTTGTGTCACTCCCATGACTGAATGGATTGGTGGGGAGCAAGAAATAGTGAGGGGGGGAATTAGGTGACTCTTAAGCTGACTAAAACTAACCTCACTTCCTCCGGCACTGGGAAGCACAGATACTGAATCCTCACTCCTCTGCTGACAGTACTGTGCCCCCCCCCCCCCCCATATGCAGAGGGATAGTCGTGCCCCACTGTACATACAGGGGTATATGCACTATATTGTTAAAAGTAATGCCTGACCCCACAAATGCTCTTCTGGAAGAATGGTCAAACATTCCCATAGACACACTCCTAAACCTTGTGGACAGCCTTCCCGGAAGATTTGAAGCTGTTATAGCTGCAAAGGGTGGGGCTAACTCAATATTGAACCCTACGGACTAAGACTGGGATGCCATTAAAGTTCATGTGTGTGTGTAAAGGCAGGCGTCCCAATACTTTTGACAATATAGCGCATCTCTAGGACTAAGCCCAAAAGGGTGAAACATGTCAGAGAGGGACAGTCTCCTGGAGAGATGAGCTGTCTTGCTTTTACGACTGAATAAAAAATTAACCAATCCTAGGGACGTCATTGGTGAACGGCTTCCCTTTTTTTGTTTGTGTGTCATCACAAAGCGACGACAGGCTCTTTAGAGCGGCACCCCGTTTCTGGTTGGCTTTGCAACAGTGGAGGCTTGGCTCAGTGACGACTCCTACAAGACTCGCTGGAAGCAGACACGCACTTCAGAAAATTTCGCTTCTGATCCGTCCATCAATTACAAAATTTGTTTTCAGATGCATTTGTTAATGGACCTCTTCGTTTTCGGAATTTGTTTGGTCTTCTTCGGATTCATTAAGAGCCGGTTAAGGAGCAGGCGGCCACCATGTCCTTCATACCCACGACTCGTCTGCTGCCAGCAGAATGTTAACAAAACAAGTGGCAGTTAAAAAAACCAAAACAACCAGAGTGGGTGGCCCCCCCCAGTCCATACCAGACCCCCCCCCCAAGCACCTTGCTCCCCAGCCCACTATGAGGATGGGGTGCACTTTTTTTGCCCTATATTCATTCACATTGGGGGGGGGGAGCCCCAGATTCCAATAAGCCAACCCCCCCTCCCCACTGGGCCAGGGTTGTGGGGATGAGGCCCTTATCCTCATAAATATGGCTGGCTCATCCCCACTCTTTCCTGGCCTGCTTGCTCAGGTAAGGGTCTGGCATTGGTTTTGGGGGGCAGTGGGAACCCTACTATTATTTTGTGTGGGGTTCCCCTTAAAATCCATACCAGGCCCAAAGGTCCTGATATGGATTTGCGGGGGGCTGGGGGGGGGCCACCACACACTTTTTTTTTTTTACGCAGGCTACATTCTGCTGGTAGCGAGGAATCCCACTGACAGCAGAGGAGTCATGGTTGTTAAGGACTCTGCAGCCACCCGCACCTTAACAACCGGCTCTTCTCAATGAATCCGAATGAAACAAAATAAACACGTTAATTTCCTTTCAATCTTTTTTTTCAGATTCGTTACCATGTCCATCTGGAAATTCAGAGACATCCAAACCTCCAAAAACTGAAATTTGTTAATTTAGCGTCTTTGGGATTTATTGAGAAGAGACGGTTGTTAAGGAGCAGGTGGCTGCAGAGTCCTTAACAACCGTGACTCATCTGCTGTCAGTGGGATTCCTCGCTGGCAGCAGAATGTAAACGGCATATAAAAAAAAAAGCGCGGTGGTCCCCCCCCCCCCATCCATAAGGGGAACCCCACACCAAAATAAAAAAAAATAATGGCATAGGCCGCCCACTGCCCCCCAAAATCCATGCCAGACCCTTACCCGAGCAAGCAGGCTGGGAAAGTGGGGACGAGCCGGCCATATTTATGTGGATAAGGGCCTCTTCCTCAAAACCCTGGCCCAGTGGTTGCTAAGGCGGGGGGTGGGGGGGAAGCTTGGCCTATCGGAATATGGCCCCCCCCCCCAGATCTCACCCCCCATGTGAATGTAGTATGGGGTACATACCAAAAGAAGTGTACTCCATACTCATGGGGGGGGGGGGGGGGCTGGTATCTAGGGACAAGGTGCTTTGGGGGGGGGGGGTCTGGCATGGATTTTGGGAGGCAGTGGGAACCCTACGCCTTTTTTTATTTTGGTGTGGGGATCCCCTTAAAATCCATAAAGTGTGATGGCCTCCCCCATCACCAAAGGGCCTGATATGGATTGGGGAGGGGGACCACCACACTTTTTTATGCGGTTTACAATCTGCTGGCAGCGGTTGAGTCATGGCTGTTAAGGGGGCGGGTGGCTGCAGAGTCCTTAACAACCGGCTCTTCTCAATGAATACGAATGAAACAAAATTAACAAATTCATTTGTTAATTTCCTTTCAATCTTTTTTTTCAGATTCGTTACCATGTCCATCTGGAAATTCAGAGACGTCTAATGCCGCGTACACACGGTCGGACTTTACGGCAGACTTTGCCCGGCGGACTTTGACGTACTTTACAACAGACTTTCTGAATGAACGGACTTGCCTACACACAATCCACCAAAGTCTGTCGAATTCATACGTGATGACGTGTGACCGGACTAAAACAAGGAAGTTCATAGCCAGTATCCAATAGCTGCCCTAGCGTGGCTTTTTGTCCGTCGAACTAGCATACAGACGAGCGGACTTTTCGACCGGACTCGAGTTCGACGGATAGATTTAAAACATGTTTCAAATCTAAGTCTGTCCAACTTTTGAGAAAACAAAGTCCGCTGGAGCCCACACACGATCTAATTGTCCGACGAAATCCCGTCCGCCGGGCAAAGTCTGCCGTAAAGTCCGCTCGTGTGTACGCGGCATAAATCTCCAAAACTGAACATTTCAGATGAAAAACAAACTGAATCTCCCACTGAAAGTGATATTCCAAGACTCGAACATTGTCCCCCCCCACCGTTCTCTGTCCTACCCCCCCTCTTCAGGGAGGCTGAGAGCTCATCAGCTTTGAAGTCATGAAACCCAACCAACCTATCCTCCCAACCTGCATGGACGCCAACATCCTGGTGTAACGCCATTCACCAACCAACCCTGGAAATCACCGTGAGCAGCCAAGACAAACAGACCAATAAGGAGCAAGTGCAGCCGGCCATCTGATCTTAAATTAACATTGTAACTTTAATAACGGAAATGTATAAATACAAATGTAAACATTGGGAACTGGAACGTGCAACTGTGCAATAAAGTACTGCTTCCCCGGTGGCATTTAGGCGTCATTCGGCTCCACCACAATGACATCATCACTAGAGGAATTCAAGATCTCTGAAAAAAAAAAGAGAAATACAGAATTATAAATGAGCCTCAAAGCCTGCTGTGCCCATTATGAGGGGTTCCCACCATCCCTGTGCTAAGTTCCCGGGTCTGTACACCCGCTGTGCCCATTATGAGGGGTTCCCACCATCCCTGTGCTAAGTTCCCGGGTCTGTACACCCGCTGTGCCCATTATGAGGGGTTCCCACCATCCCTGTGCTAAGTTCCCGGGTCTGTACACCCGCTGTGCCCATTATGAGGGGTTCCCACCATCCCTGTGCTAAGTTTCCGGGTCTGTACACCCGCTGTGCCCATTATGAGGGGTTCCCACCATCCCTGTGCTAAGTTCCCGGGTCTGTACACCCGCTGTGCCCATTATGAGGGGTTCCCACCATCCTGTGCTAAGTTCCCGGGTCTGTACACCCGCTGTGCTCATTATGAGGGGTTCCCACCATCCCTGTGCTAAGTTCCCGGGTCTGTACACCCGCTGTGCCCATTATGAGGGGTTCCCACCATCCCTGTGCTGAGTTCCCGGGTCTGTACACCCGCTGTGCCTATTATGAGGGGTTCCCACCATCCCTGTGCTGAGTTCCCGGGTCTGTACACCCGCTGTGCCCATTATGAGAGGCTCCCACCATCCCTGTGCCGAGTTCCCGGGTCTGTACACCCGCTGTGCCCATTATGAGGGGTTCCCACCATCCCTGTGCCGAGTTCCCGGGTCTGTACACCCGCTGTGCCCATTATGAGGGGTTCCCACCATCCCTGTGCTGAGTTCCTGGGTCTGTACGCCCGCTGTGCCCATTATGAGGGGTTCCCACCATCCCTGTGCTGAGTTCCGGGTCTGTACACCCGCTGTGCCCATTATGAGGGGTTCCCACCATCCCTGGGCTGAGTTCCCGGGTCTGTACACCCGCTGTGCCCATTATGAGGGGTTCCCACCATCCCTGTGCTGAGTTCCCGGGTCTGTACACCCGCTGTGCCCATTATGAGGGGTTCCCACCATCCCTGTGCTGAGTTCCCGGGTCTGTACACCCGCTGTGCCCATTATGTGATAGAGAATCTATAGTCAGTAACTTCCATGTGTCCACTAAGAGCCGAAAAAGGTGAGAAGGAAAAGTTGTGATCCAATCACCAGATGAGAGAAATAAGTAAAATACGGTGACATCACGCTGTGTACCGGAGTAGTCGGCGGCCCGTTTCGCACCATCCTGGAGTGCTCCGCTCTCCTCCTCGCTGTCAGAACTGATGGTGATGACCTCCTTGGAGTCGTCAAAGACGGAGCTGGTGGACACTTCATCCTTCATGTAGTAGAAGCAGCCACGTGGGGAGTAGATGCTGCTGTCCTCCATGGAAGACACGAGGCTGCCCACTTCGGAGGCCGTGCAGGTGGAACAGTCGGTGGAGGATGTTAGGGAGGAGGACGAGGAATCCGAGGGTGACTGGCTGGAGGCGGCGGGTGATTTGTTGGAGGGGGAGGAGGCGGCGGCAGGGTCGTCACCGCTTCCCAGGCAGATTTTGGAAAAGCTCTCCTCCAAGCTGTCGGCCATGGTGGAGGTTTGCAGAGGAGGAGGTGGAGACGGGTTTGTCGGCCAGCTGCAGCTCCGGGCTGTGATTGACATCTGCCCGCGTGACTTCGATGGACTCATCTGGCGGGTAGGTACCTCAGTTACATCCAGATTCTCAATCCCACCACTGATCACCCGTGTGTGAGGGGGTTTGCTACCTTCAAAAAGGTGACCAGTGCTCAACCAAAAACAGACACAACCTGGGATTTAGGTATCTCACCTATTCTGGGGGTGAAAGCCCTACACCCGCTATGGAAGTGTTAAACCCCAACCAGGAAGATGCAATGGCTTGTCCTTCACCCCAACTTCTGGCCAGGACATTGTTAGGTGAGGTGAACTGATCGATTGGGACTGCATGCCTCATAATTCCTTGCACATGGCACCGGAGGAGCAGGCAAAAATGATGGACTCCCACCACTCGATACATAAGGATCCCGGCCACACTTGTGCGGCACCCTAGTGGGCACAACAATAAGAACTCAAGCCACACTTGTGCAGGAGCACCCCAAAAAGGACCCCAAGCCATACTGCACAGCATGGTACTCTTGCACCCCAAGCACCACACCGGCAATGTTAAGGGCTTGTTTACACTTGCTTAGACTTTAACACACATTCAAGAGCCTACTGCTTCAACGTGCTTTTTTTTTATGTTTTTGAAGCTTAGCAAATGCCCCGTGTGTTGTTGATTTTCTATTTGTTTTAAAGGGGCTCAACAGAACATGATAACAGTGATACCCCCCCCACACTCAACAGATCCCCAGCTTATTAGTACCCTCCTGCAGCAGATCCCCAGCTTATTAATACTCCCAGCTCCGTCTGCTGATGCCCCACTATGTAGTACCCCCAGCTCTGCTGATCCCCCCCCCACTTGTGACATCTGCTACTTTTTGCATCTGCACCGGTCCCCCAGCTCTGCTGATGCTCCACTTGGTAGTAAACCCCCCAGCTCTGCTGATCCCCCACTCACTAGTAAACCCCCCCCAGCTCTGCTGATGCCCCACTCACTAGTAAACTCCCCAGCTCTGCTGATGCCCCACTCACTTTTAAACCCCCCCAGCTCTGCTGATGCCCCACTCACTAGTAACCCCCCCCCCCCCCAGCTCTGCTAATGCTCCACTCACTAGTAAACCCCCAGCTCTGCTGATGCCCCACTCACTAGTAACCCCCCCCCCCCCCAGCTCTGCTAATGCTCCACTCACTAGTAAACCCCCAGCTCTGCTGATGCCCCACTCACTAGTAAACCCCAGCTCTGCTGATCCCCCCACTTGTGACATCTGCTACTTTTTGCATCTGCTCCGGTCCCCCAGCTCTGCTGATGCCCCACTCACTAGTAAACCCCTCAGCTCTGCTGATGCCCCACTCACTAGTAAACCCCCCAGCTCTGCTGATGCCCCACTCACTTTAAACCCCCCCAGCTCTGCTGATGCCCCACTCACTAGTAAACCCCCCCAGCTCTGCTGATGCCCCACTCACTAGTAAACCCCCCCCCCCCCCCAGCTCTGCTGATGCCCCACTCACTAGTAAACCCCCCCCCAGCTCTGCTGATCCCCCACTCACTAGTAAACCCCCCCCAGCTCTGCTGATGCCCCACTCACTAGTAGACTCCCCAGCTCTGCTGATGCCCCACTCACTTTTAAACCCCCCCAGCTCTGCTGATGCCCCACTCACTAGTAACCCCCCCCCCCCCAGCTCTGCTGATGCCCCACTCACTAGTAACCCCCCCCCCCCCCAGCTCTGCTGATGCCCCACTCACTAGTAAACCCCAGCTCTGCTGATGCCCCACTCACTAGTAAACCCCAGCTCTGCTGATCCCCCCACTTGTGACATCTGCTACTTTTTGCATCTGCTCCGGTCCCCCAGCTCTGCTGATGCCCCACTCACTAGTAAACCCCTCAGCTCTGCTGATGCCCCACTCACTAGTAAACCCCCCCAGCTCTGCTGATGCCCCACTCACTAGTAAACCCCCCCAGCTCTGCTGATGCCCCACTCACTAGTAAACCCCCCCAGCTCTGCTGATGCCCCACTCACTAGTAAACCCCCCCCCCCCCCCCAGCTCTGCTGATGCCCCACTCACTAGTAACCCCCCCCAGCTCTGCTGATGCCCCACTCACTAGTAAACCCCCCCCCAGCTCTGCTGATGCCCCACTCACTAGTAAACCCCCCCGAGCTCTGCTGATGCCCCACTCACTAGTAAACCCCCCCCAGCTCTGCTGATGCCCCACTCACTAGTAAACCCCCCCAGCTCTGCTGATGCCCCACTCACTAGTAAACCCCCCCCCAGCTCTGCTGATGCCCCACTCACTAGTAAACCCCCCCCCCCCAGCTCTGCTGATGCCCCACTCACTAGTAAACCCCCCCCCCCCAGCTCTGCTGATGCCCCACTCACTAGTAAACCCCCCAGCTCTGCTGATGCCCCACTCACTAGTAAACCCCCCCAGCTCTGCTGATGCCCCACTCACTAGTAAACCCCCCCAGCTCTGCTGATGCCCCACTCACTAGTAAACCCCCCCAGCTCTGTTGATGCCCCACTCACTAGTAAACCCCCCCAGCTCTGTTGATGCCCCACTCACTAGCAAAACCCCCCACTCAGTAGTAACCCCTAGCTCTGCTGAGCCTTTTCTCTCTCTCCTGTCCACGCTCATCTCCTTCTATATTGCCCCCATGCTGCTCACCACGTGTGACATCTGCTAGTTTCTCCTGCTCTGGTCCCCCAGCTCTGCTAATGCCCGACTCAGTGGTAATGCAATCCCCAGCTCACCTTCCTCTATAGGGTTCCCATATTGCACACATGTGCCGTCTGCTAGTTGCTCCGCTCAAGTCTGGACCCCGCTCACCTTCCTTCTGCTCCTCATCAGATGTCACATCTGCACCAGACACTCCCAGAATATAGACACATGACCCAGGAGTGACTGCTGATGACATCTTTCCGGTTTGCTTGTTGGTTTCCCCAATGCATCCTGGGATCTCTCAAATGTACAATACCTCCAAAACAAAGCAAAACGAACGCTGAAAAAAAGCCTCTTAAAAGCTTCAGGTGCTGTTAGAGAGCGTTGTCAGACTTCTATGGAGGCTTTGGAGATGCTTTGAAGCACCAAGAAAGCGACATGGGGGATCATTTTTAAATTGAAGCAAATGCAATGTGTGACCAAGACTGAAAGGTGAACATATTTTTTTGACAGGAGCTTTGATTGGCTTTCAGAGGGTTTAAAAAAAAAAAAAAAAAAAAAGGGGGTGTCCAATCCCACATTCTGAAGAAAGTGTAAACGAGCCCTAAGGACCCCAGCCCCAATGTGTGCCCTAAGCACAGTACCCGAGCGGGCACAATATTAAGGACCCCAGCCCCAATGTATGCCCTAAGCACAGTACCCGAGCGGGCACAATATTAAGGACCCCAGCCCCAATGTGTGCCCTAAGCATAGTACCCGAGCGGGCACAATATTAAGGACCCCAGCCCCAATGTGTGCCCTAAGCACAGTACCCGAGCGGGCACAATATTAAGGACCCCAGCCCCAATGTGTGCCCTAAGCATAGTACCCGAGCGGGCACAATATTAAGGACCCCTGCGCGTGCCCCAAGTATTGGCACTCTAGCGGGCACGTTAAGGACACCAGCCGCAATGTGTGCCCGAAGCAGGGTACCCAAGCAGGCACAGTGTTAAGGACCCCAGCCCCAATACGTGCCCTAAGCATGGCACTCTAGCGGGCACAATGTTAAGGACCCCATCCCAATGCGTGCCCCAAGCATGGTACTTTAGCGGGCACATTAAGGACCCCAGTCCCAATGCCTGTTCTAAGCACCACACTCGAGGGGGCACAATAAGGACCCCCAGATACACTGCGCATGCACACCTTTAGCATGACACTCAAACAGGCACAGTGATAGGGATCCCAGCCACACTACCCATCCAAGGCACAGCACTCTTCCGCCCTTAAGCACCGCCCCTGAGCGGGCACAATATTAAAGGACCCCAGCCACAATGCATGCCATAAGTGGCCATATGGATAAGAACCCTCACACACGACAACAACCCAGAAGCACGCATAGCGGGGTGGCTCCATTGAGACCCTTGCAAGGCAACGTAGCCACCTTTGGAGGGTTTGAGAACACTTTATATGCCATACTAGACTTGGAGGCTTTTTTTTTTTGGGTGGTGGTGGTGGTGGTGGGGGGGGGGGGTGATTCATGCATTCATAGATGGTGACAATGACAAATGCCGCTTACCAGACTC
This sequence comes from Lithobates septentrionalis, assembly GCA_037952835.1. NCBI lineage: Eukaryota > Metazoa > Chordata > Amphibia > Anura > Ranidae > Lithobates > Lithobates septentrionalis. The sequence goes on from JBBDGP010004411.1 coordinate 35,088, forward strand.
TAGCCGGTGTTCCTCCTCTTGTAGTTTGGCAAAGCTGGTGGGTTCTGGCTTCTCAGACATGCTGGTGACTTCCGCCTGTCAGGGGTACATGCAATGAGTCTACTGGGTGACACGATTGTTTGTGAGAATTCACAGCCGAGAATGTGCCTCACCAAAAGTCGGGATACCACCGTCTCATCATCGTCAGACTTCACAGGACTTTTCCGTTGCTCTACTGCAAGTCCCAGACGAATGAGTTCCTGGCCGATATCCAGCATCTGCAACAAGGAAGAGAGTCAAGACTGGAGATGGGGCCACATAAAGTGCCAGAGGAACCAGCCTGACTGTCCCTGACCCAGCCCAACCGTGCTTGCCCCCGACCCCTTGCATTCTTTGGCCTTCAGTTCGGTCAATCATGGAGGCTCAGCATTACACGTGGGCGTTACCTATGCAAATACAGCCTTTGCCTAGGAACTCCCACTCCCCCCAGACTGATACCCGCCCACCAAGGCATTTTCATATTAGCAAGAATAAAGCATGGGGGGCATCTCCACTCACCGGGTCAATGGATGGGTCGTATAGCTGGATCTGAAAGTGGGAGACCCCCGGGGACGGGAAACTAGCTATCTTGGCCAACAAGGGTTTCCATTTAGCACAGTGCACCAAGGTATCAAACACGTCCAGCGCCTCAGATGACCACTTCCCACCTGCCACAAAAAAAAAAAAAAAAAAAAAAAAAGGACACAGACAGTGGAATGAGCTGACAATTTGGATACGCCAAACTTGTGGGTTACAGATGAGGGGCCTGCGACTTACCGTTCGGAGCGACATACGCGAGGCCACATTCCACCGCCTGGAATGGCAAACTGAGAAAGTCACTCCTGAAAGGAAAACACAAATCAAACATTTTTCAGAGGAGAAACAAAACTCATTCACATGGGCACCGAGACCTGTAGTCCATACATACATAATTGCAAGACAAGATCACCAAAAGAAAGCCTTGGTTGTGCTAGGAAAACAGCGTATGTATTACTGTATCTTAAGTAACTCCAAAGATTTTGCCGAAAAAAATAGGTCCATATCAGGAATGTAAAAACTGATCTACTCCATTGGAGGCGGGGGGGGGGAGATTAGGGATGAGAACTGAAGATCAAGATTTTGAAAATGTCTGTGGGAATTTGTGCCCATTTGTGAGGTCGGGTACTGAAGTTGGATGAGGAGACCTGGCTCACAATCAGCATTCCAATTCATCCTAATAGTGTTCCGTAGGGCTGAGATCATGCCTCTTGGCTTTGTGAGTTCCTCCACACCGAACTGGTCAAACAGGGAAAGTTTCCGACAATTTGTGCCCATTAGTGAGGTCAGCTACCGAGGTTTGACGAGAAGACCTGGTTTGCGTGCCACACATTGAGCACCAAAAAAGACCAGGCTAATGTTCAGTAGGGTTGAAATCAGGGCTCTTAGCTCTGAGTTTCTCCGCACCAACCTGGGAATGCTTCCCACAATTTGTACCCCATTAGTGAGGGGCAGGTACCGATGTTGAATGAGAAGACCTGGCTTATGTGCCTCACATTGGGCACCAAAAAAAGACTTGGCTCACAATCACAGTTCCAATTCATCCCACAGGTGTTTAGTAGGGTTGAGGTCTGGGCTTCTTGGGCTCTGTGAGTTCCTCCACACCAAACTGTTCAAACCTGGAAAGTTTCCCACAATTTATGCCCATTAGTGAGGGCAAGTACCAATGTTGAATGATAAGACTGGTTTGGGTGCCACACATTGGGCACCAAAAAAGACCTGGCATTTCAATTCACCCCAAAGGTGTTCAAGTAGGGTTGAGTTCAGGGCTCAAAGTTCCTCCAAACCAAACTGGTCAAACCATGTCCTTATGTAGCTGGCTCCACTCTTATGGGGGACACATTGTGGGAAACATTTCTAGAAGTGAGAGCAGGTACCAATGTTGGATGAGAAGACCTGGCTTATGTGCCACACGTTGGGCACTGAAAAAGGGCTGGGCTCACAATCGCTGGTCCCAATTCTTGCCAATGGTGTTCAGTAGTGTTGTGGTCAGGGCTCTGCGTAGAACACACTGGTTCCCTTCTCACCAAACTGGGTCACATGATGTCTTTATGGAGCTGGCTTTGTACACAGGTGTACATTCAGGGTGGAACAGAAAAGGGTCTTCAAACGGTTACCACAAGGTTTGAAGAGCCCATTGTCTACAATGTCTTTGTATGGTGGAGTATTAACAGAACTTTCCACTGGAGACACCGGAAACAAACATTCACGTATGACCATGAAGCTTTCTCCGTGGTATGCCAGTGGTACGGCCATGAAGCTTTCTCCGTGGTATGCCAGTGGTACGGCCATGAAGCTTTCTCCGTGCTATGCCCGTGGTACGGCCATGAAGCTTTCTCCATGGTATGCCCGTGGTACGGCCATGAAGCTTTCTCCATGGTATGCCCGTGGTACGGCCATGAAGCTTTCTCCATGGTATGCCCGTGGTACGGCCACGAAGCTTTCTCCATGGTATGCCCGTGGTACGGCCACGAAGCTTTCTCCATGGTATGCCCGTGGTACGGCCACGAAGCTTTCTCCATGGTATGCCCGTGGTACGGCCACGAAGCTTTCTCCATGGTATGCCCGTGGTACGGCCACGAAGCTTTCTCCATGGTATGCCCGTGGTACGCCACGAAGCTTTCTCCATGGTATGCCCGTGGTACGGCCACGAAGCTTTCTCCATGGTATGCCCGTGGTACGGCCACGAAGCTTTCTCCATGGTATGCCCGTGGTACGGCCACGAAGCTTTCTCCATGGTATGCCCGTGGTACGGCCACGAAGCTTTCTCCATGGTATGCCCGTGGTACGGCCACGAAGCTTTCTCCATGGTATGCCCGTGGTACGGCCACGAAGCTTTCTCCATGGTATGCCCGTGGTACGGCCACGAAGCTTTCTCCATGGTATGCCCGTGGTACGGCCACGAAGCTTTCTCCATGGTATGCCCGTGGTACGGCCACGAAGCTTTCTCCATGGTATGCCCGTGGTACGGCCACGAAGCTTTCTCCATGGTATGCCCGTGGTACGGCCACGAAGCTTCTCCATGGTATGCCCGTGGTACGGCCACGAAGCTTTCTCCATGGTATGCCCGTGGTACGGCCACGAAGCTTTCTCCATGGTATGCCCGTGGTACGGCCACGGAAGCTTTCTCCATGGTATGCCCGTGGTACGGCCATGACTGTTTCTCCATGGTATGCCAGCACTATGACCATGACTGTTTCTCCATGGTATGCCAGCACTATGACCATGACTGTTTCTCCATGGTATGCCAGCACTATGACCATGACTGTTTCTCCATGGTATGCCAGCACTATGACCATGACTGTTTCTCCGTGGTATGCCAGCTATATCACACTCTTGGCTATATAATGTTAAGAACATTAATCTAGCATTACCTCAATATAAATCATTAGTAGACCCAAATCTAGAATGGGGGGGGGGGGGGGGGAATCAGGGGTTTGGGCACTCTATGCATGGCAAGAAGAGAAGAATTTTAGAGAACTTTGAATGCAGCAACTGAACCCATAAAGAGCATAAGGAGCTCACTCGCTGGCATATCAGCCCAGAATAAATACACGTGTGGCTAGGTAATGCCCCACTTTCACTCACCTGAGCGGGAAGAGGTGCTCTTTCGGGCATGCCCAGGTGTCACCATAGTCCACGTAATACAAATCAACCGTGCCATTCTCCGATAATCCCAGGACCTCCGCCCTGTACCAGAAACCGTCATCATGGAACGGAGCCGCCACGATATCCCCGTTCTGAATCTCCGGCATCTCTCCCTGATGAAAAAAAAAAACAAAAACAGCCAAGGCAACGCCACGCCTGCCGCAAAGTCAAAGCCCACCTGCCGAAGCGCACGTACTCACCTGCTTCTGCCTCAGGTAAAAGTCGCTCATCTCTGTGGTCAGCTTGTCGAGCTGCGAGGCGCGTGAGCCGAGGATCTGGATCCAGAAATGTTTGGGGTTCTCTGAGGCGGACACGCAGACTTCGACGTGCTCACCGGCGCGGAAATTGAAGTCCGGGCTGGGAACTGGAAGGTGGACATACAAAGGCAGATCGATTCAAGATCTAATACCAAAAGGGGATCGCCAAATCAATTGCATACGACTTGTGCTCCCCTCCGATTCTAGTTTCTCTTTAGGTGTCCCCCCCCCCCCCCCATCAACAGAGCCAAGCCCTGCCCCCCTTTCCAATGATGGCATATACAAGGGTGGATATAAAGATGAGAGATAGGTCCAGCCTAGTCTTAGAGGTGGAGGGCTTGCCCCCCCAATAGGCACATTAGGTCCTTAGTAAAAGTGAAACTAGTATCATAGAGGTGCACTAGAGCATAAAGCAATGAAGTTGTGATTCAAACCTATCAAGGCCCCATCATCACAGCTCAGCACCCTAGGACACGACCCATCACATATTATATAGAGCGCCCCCTACCCTCAAACTTGTAGATGTTGAATGTAGTGTTGGCGATATTTTGGGGCTCGGAGTCCTGGCCCATTCTTTCCTCCGGAGAGTCGGCGGTGTGGAACTGTCCGGGGAGCCCGTGCTCGGGGTGGCACTCTCTTTGGCGGGGGGCTGCTTGTCTTTCTTCTTTTACGGCGATTATAGTCTTCCTGTGCGACCGGAAGTTGGAAGAAACCACCGGATTCTTCCAGATGGAGGCGTCTTCTTCCACCACCTTCTGGATCAGAGTCTGTGAGCGAGGATAGGAGGAGAAAAATAAGCATTAAACATTCAATCAGATCATTTCATTTTTAACCCCTCCAGTACCGGGTACCGTCACCCCCCTTCCTGCCCATGGCCGGTTTTCAGTGCTGTCACACTTTGAATGACAATTGCGGTTATATATATATATATATATATATATATATATATATATATATATATATATATTATATATATATATATATATATATATACACACACACACACACACACATACATACATACATACATATACACACATATATATTCCTTTTTTTACATATTATGATTTCTTATAGCAGTGCTATAAGCAAATATTTTTCCTGAATGACAATGTGTGGACAGTGTGTATTAGCTGTTTTTGGCCACAGCTAGTCACATTGTACAAATGGGCTGTGATTGGCCCAGTCTGTACCATGTGATCACGGTGACCAATCACAGCTAGCAACAATATGGTATACAATGAACGGCATGAAATGAAGCCCTCCATTGTGTACAAATGTCATGTGATCTGCTGTGATTGGTCACAGCGATTAAGTGATACCGGCAGTGGGCCGGTACACTGATCTGTCACCCGCCATCGCACCGGAGCGCGGTATGACGTCCTCCCAGAACAGGGTTCCCTCCCGAACATCATTTTATAATGGTGTAGGCGGGAAGCAGATAAGAAATACCTTTGGAGACCAAGTGGCATTACTGGGTCTGGGCTTTGCTCCATAGTAGGCACCAATTTTGGGGGGGTGGGGGGGGGGGTGGAGTCACAGCACCCTGTCTTGAGCATTATATGAAAGAACACATGCCTGGCACCCCTTTTGACGTGCATGCTCCTTCCTGCTGGCCGCTGCAGACTTTAGCTGTGCAATCTGTTGATCATTTGCTTGATTACACTCTGGGTAGAGTGATCAGCAGATTGCACAGCTAAAGTCTGCACCCACCCAGTGGCCAGCAAGGGGGGGGGAGCATGTATGTTGGAAGGGATTGCCAGGGATGTGTCCCTTCACAGAGCTGGAGATCAGCTTTAAGTCAACTTAAGCACCTTGGCGGCCTCCACTTGCTTCAGCGATCCGGTTACGGTGATGCACCTCGCTAGGTCCAAGCAGTTGTCCGGCTGGCGCTCACACTGATATTCGCTCCGGAGGTTTTACTCATCTCCCGAATCCTCTGTCCTCCTTTCCCTAAAACCAATTGGACAAGGAATTGGTCACAGCACAGTCACTACTACATGGTTAATCAGTACGGAGTCCTTAGGACTCCATAGTAATGTCTAGTTTTCAAGTAATGACTAATAAATCCCAGCAAGGCAAAGTTCCATACAAAAGACACTCCCCTTATCCCCAGCAGGAGGAAGGAGGTCCTGATTCCTCTATATAGATCTTTATATCACTAGAGGGGTCACCAGCAGAAGGAAGGAGGTCCTGATTCCTCTATATAGATCTTTATATCACTAGAGGGGTCACCAGCAGGAGGAAGGAGGTCCTGATTCCTCTATATAGATCTTTATATCACTAGAGGGGTCACCAGCAGGAGGAAGGAGGTCCTGATTCCTCTATATAGATCTTTATATCACTAGAGGGGTCACCAGCGGGAGGAAGGAGGTCCTGATTCCTCTATATAGATCTTTATATCACTAGAGGGGTCACCAGCAGGAGGAAGGAGGTCCTGATTCCTCTATATAGATCTTTATATCACTAGAGGGGTCACCAGCGGGAGGAAGGAGGTCCCGATTCCTCCATTTAGGTCTTTAGTTAGACCTCATTTAGAATACGGTGTCCAGATGAGACCCTCAAGCTCCATATTGAGTAGAAACAATGTCTTGCTGGTCGGACATTCAGCTTTCTGTCCCATACAGGTGAAGGAACTCAAGAGTCCCTGACAAAATCAATGGATATGCAAGTCACCGGCCTTATAACACCCCCTCCCCCGCACATACTTCCCATCGGGGGCTCCCGGGAAACTTACCTATAATCCGGCACACAGATCTGGCAGGTAGGTGCAGCTCCACCTCTATCACGGCATCATCCTGTAAGATTCCTGGAAGCAGCTCCTGGGCCTGGCGCACCTGGGCGGGGCTCCCCCTGATCGTCAGCTCTTGGCGCCCATCGGAGTCTATGACTTGGCTCAGCTCGATACGAGTGGATGTTCGTTTCGAGAGCTGCAAGGAAGAAAGAAGACAGTACAGGAACCGGCTCCATTCAGGGGGGAAAAACAAACAAACAACTGCCCCTTCAAGTCAGGTCTAAAAACTGCAAGAGTTATCACCAAATCTCATATCCCTTTAGGTATGTATGCTCCTTTCCCTGTTGGCCACTAAGCGCCTCCCTGCTGGCGCCACTGGGTGCTGCAGACCTTAGCTGTGCAATTTGTTGATCACCAATACAGTGTAAACAAGCAATAGATGAGCAGATAGCACAGCACCGAGCGACCAACAGGGAAGGGCATGCACATCTAAAGGGATGCTGGGAATGTTTTCTTCCCATACGATGACAGGCAACGTTTAAAGGAGCCTGCGAGCCCGTCGTATCAAACTTACAAAGACCAGCAGACAGACCCTGTGATAACATCACTCAATCTCAATACAATTTTGGAGTTTAGCGCCCCCCCCCCCCCACCCTGGACGGGGAGGAGGTGGAAGAGACCTCACCTGACCAATGACCTCATCCTCTCCAGCCGGGAGCTGCTTCACCGCGTGCTGCGAAATCTTCATTCGAAGTTCATCCGTATCCTCTGCGCTCTCCGTAGACGCCGGCGCTGGGGGAGGAGACACAGAGGTTCAGTAGGGCGGGGGGGGGAGATGCTGGGGACACATTTGGAAATCTCTGGGATAAGGAAAGTTTATTTTCCTTCAATTTACCAATCAGTAAAGGGCACAACCATGTACAAGCAACCGCTGCACAGTATAGTGGGATGTTTTGTACACTCCGGAGCCGGGAGTACAGTGAGGAAGGAGGGCAAATAAACTTATATACAATACTAGACTGGTTCTCTTTAAATTCTAAGTTTAGTACCCCTGTTACCCCCCCCTCCACATACTACTCTCTTCCTACACCTCATAACCCCTTATACCCTCCCTCATATACATATAGCTCACTCCCTACCCCCTTCCCAACCCCCCTCTCTCCTACCCCACACAATACAAAGTTACCTCTTCCTAACCCCCCCACCCTTCCAATACATAAGTGCCCTCCATCTGTCCCCATCACTTCTTCCCTCCTACAGACAGTGCTCACTTCCTACATTACCAATCCCCCTCCCCCCATCTCTCTTACCCCCCCTCCTTTACATAGTACCTTCATCCTACCCTCATTACCCCCTTGCCCATCTTTTACACCATGCCGCTTCCTACCCCAATTACCACCTCTGCCCTCCCCCTATACATAGTGCTCACTTCCTACCCTCATCACCCCCTCTCACCTTCCCCTATACATAGTGCCCGCTTCCTACCGCTCATTACCCCCATCCCTACACCCTTATACATAGTGCTCACTTCCTACATTCAGCACCCCTTTCCCATACCCTCTATACATATTACTCACTTCCTTCCCCCGCCCCCAATACATAGTGCCCATTACCTACCCTCTCCTATACACAGTACCCACACCCCATTGCCCCCATCCCTATACATAGTGCCCACTTCCTACAGTCATTACCGCTTTCCCATCCCATCTATACATAATACCCACTTCCTACCCCCCCTTACCAACCCCCTCAAAACATAGTGCCCACTTCGTACCCCCTTGCCATCCCTTCTATAGATAGTTCCTCCTTCCTACCCACTTTCATACATAGTTCCCCCTTCCTACCCCCTTCCCATCCTTCCTATACATAGTTCCCCCCTTACTATCCCCTATTATCTCCTTTCCATCTCTCCTATACATAGTGCCCACTGCCTAACCCCTATTACCTCCTTCCCATCTCTCCTATACATAGTGCCCACTTTGTACCCCCTATTACCCCCTTCCCATCCCTTCTATACATAGTTCCCCCTTCCATACATAGTCCCCCCTTCCTATCCCCTATTATCTCCTTCCCAGCTCTCCTATACATAGTGCCCACTGCCTACCCCCTATTATCTCCTTCCCATCCCTCCTATACATAGTTCCCCCCTTCCTATCCCCTATTATTTCCTTTCTATCTCTCCTATACATAGTGCCCTCTTCCTATCAACTACAATCCCCTTCCCATCTCTCCTATACATAGTGCCCACTGCCTACCCCCTATTACCTCCTTCCCATCCCTCCTATACATAGTGCCCACTTCTTACCCCCTTCCCATCCCTCCTATACATAGTCCCCCCCCCCCACTACACACAGTGCCCACTTCCTACCCCCCTCCCTCTTCATACCTCAGCTACCCCCTCTCCCCTATACATAGTACCTCCTTCCCCAACCCCCCTACTACACATAGTGCCCACTTCCTACCCCCATGTGACCCCCACGGAGGATAGGTATATGGGGGGGGGTATATTCCGATTTTTTTGGGACCAGTTTATGAAGGTTGTGAGTCCCCGGTGGTATTACCTTGCCCGCTGCGGTACTTGGCATAGCACACACAGAGCACGGCGGCCCCCGCAGACACCCCGAGAGCCAGCACCACCTTCTGCCTGGTGCTGAGATCACTCCAGCCTGCCATGGTGGCACCAGAGACCTGCGGATAAAGGAAGGAGCATTAGGAGCGCAGCGGCCCGTGTGCAAGAACAGCCCCCCGAAACCCACGAGGGAGGCGGAGCCAGTGTCACAGCCAGCATTACCATCCACTACTTCACTCCAAGACTGTCCCCCTCCGACATGGGAGTCTCACTCCTTCTGCTGCATTCTCAAAAATTAAAAAAAAAAAAAAAAGCTACTTGCAGGGGGCGTAGCTGGGAAAGCTCACTGGAAGGTAAACCACCTGCCGGAATGATGTCATAGTGACCACATGGAGGGAGGGGGGGGTCCTGACGTCCCTTTACGTCTGCTGGACATTCAGGGGCAAAGAACGAGCAGTGTCACCCAGGGTGGGGGCAGAAAGGACTTATCCCCCCCAAGAGTAATACCCTCTATTAAGGCTGACAGAAACTCACCCGCCGGGACAACTACAGGAGACTGAACCCGGCTGCGGGATTCTCCCGGCTATTTAAAAGCTCCGTACCGCCCACTTCCGGGTGTACCAAGATGGCGGCCGCACAGAACATGCGCTCTTCGGACAGGAGGGGGGAGGAGCCAAAGAGATCCCGGGGAGAGACTTGTGTGTGTGTCCGGGCCGTCAGCACTGATCACTCCGGGGTAAGTACCGAGTATATTACCCCCTTCCCCCACTTCATACCCCATAACCAGCACCCCCCCCCACCCTACATACCCCGCCCTCACCCTATAATCCCCACCCCCTCTACTCCTCCCACCTATAATCCCCGCCCCTCCCTCCCCAGCCATCAGGACACCCACCTGCCCCGGGTCGGTCCTGTATTCGTCCCTCTGGCCAGGTATTAGTAGTTTTCTAGTATTGGCCTCCGGCGGCCATTTTTCCCGGAGACCTGGGCTAGGTGTGGGCGGGGATCGGCCTCTAGTGGGTGGAGAGCCTGTCACCATGGTTACTGCTCTAATAGGACAGTCTGAGTATACACAGAGGAGGGTTAGTCACTGGTATTCTCTCCCTGTCATCCTGTGAGGACCCCCTCCCGGGGCTGTCCAGTGTACTGCCTGAGAACAGACCCCCCCCCCGGGCTGTCCAGTGTGCTGCCTGAGAACAGACCTCCCCCACCGGGGCTGTCCAGTGTGCTGCCTGAGAACAGACCTCCCCCCCCACCGGGGCTGTCCAGTGTGCTGCCTGAGAACAGACCCCCCCCCCCGGGGCTGTCCAGTGTGCTGCCTGAGAACAGACCTCCCCCCCCCGGGGCTGTCCAGTGTGCTGCCTGAGAACAGACCTCCCCCCCCCCCACCGGGGCTGTCCAGTGTGCTGCCTGAGAACAGACCTCCCCCCCCCGGGGGCTGTCCAGTGTGCTGCCTGGGAACAGACCCCCCCCCCGGGGCTGTCCAGTGTGCTGCCTGAGAACAGACCCCCCCCGGGGCTGTCCAGTGTGCTGACTGAGAACAGACCTTCCCCCCCCCACCGGGGCTGTCCAGTGTGCTGCCTGAGAACAGACTCCCCCCCCTGGGGCTGTCCAGTGTGCTGCCTGAGAACAGACCCCCCCCCGGGCTGTCCATTGTCCTGCCTGAGAACAGACCCCCCCCCGGGGCTGTCCAGTGTGCTGCCTGAGAACAGATCCCCCCCCGGGGCTGTCCAGTGTCCTGCCTGAGAACAGATCCCCCCCCCCCCCCGGGGCTGTCCAGTGTCCTGCCTGAGAACAGACCCCCCCCCCCCCCGGGCTGTCCAGTGTCCTGCCTGAGAACAGATCCCCCCCCCCCCCCCCCGGGGCTTGTCCAGTGTACTGCCTGAAAACAGACCCCCCCCCCTGGGGCTGTCCAGTGTCCTGCCTGAGAACAGACCCCCCCCCCCCGGGGCTGTCCAGTGTCCTGCCTGAGAACAGACCCCCCCCCCGGGGCTGTCCGGTGTCCTGCCTGAGAACAGACCCCCCCCCCCCGGGGCTGTCCGGTGTCCTGCCTGAGAACAGACCCCCCCCCCCCCCCGGGGCTGTCCAGTGTCCTGCCTGAGAACAGACCCCCCCCCGGGGGCTGTCCAGTGTCCTGCCTGAGAACAGACCCCTCCCCTGGGGCTGTCCAGTGTCCTGCCTGAGAACAGAACCCCTCCCCTGGGGCTGTCCAGTGTCCTGCCTGAGAACAGACCCCCCCGGGGCTGTCCAGTGTCCTGCCTGAGAACAGACTCCCCCCCGGGGCTGTCCAGTGTCCTGCCTGAGAACAGACCCCTCCCCTCCCGGGGCTGTCCAGTGTCCTGCCTGAGAACAGACCCCCCCCCTCCGGGGCTGTCCAGTGTCCTGCCTGAGAACAGACCCCCCCCTCCCGGGGCTGTCCAGTGTCCTGCCTGAGAACAGACCCCCCCCCCTCCCGGGGCTGTCCAGTGTCCTGCCTGAGAACAGACCCCCCCCTCCCAGGGCTGTCCAGTGTCCTGCCTGAGAACAGACCCCCCCCCGGGGCTGTTCAGTGTCCTGCCTGAGAACAGACCCCCCCCCCGGGGCTGTTCAGTGTGCTGCCTGAGAACAGACCCCCCCCCGGGGCTGTCCAGTGTCCTGCCTAAGAACAGACCCCCCCAGGGCATTCCTGCCTGAGAACAGACCCCCCCCCCCCCCGGGGCTGTCCAGTGTCCTGCCTGAGAACAGACCCCCCCCCAGGGGATGTCCAGTGTGCTGCCTGAGAACAGACCTCCCAATACTGTATGGGTGACACGACAGAGAGCCTGGAGTATTGCCCCAGGAAGGGGGACAGAGGGTCAGATGTCTGCCCTGAGCTCAGGCAGGAGACAGGACCAGCCTCCAGGGGGCCTCACAGCCTGACAGGGAGAGAATAGCAGGGAGTAACAGTACACACCGCCATCGCTGAGAGTCCGCAACCATCGGAGAGGGGGGATTCCCACAAATATCTGTCCCTCCTACCCACTCCTATATATACTGCCCTCTTCCTACCCCAATTACCCCTCCCCCATTCCTCCTACCCGCTCCTTTATATACTGCCCTCTTCCTACCCCAATTACCCCTCCCCCATTCCTCCTAACCGCTCCTATACATACTGCCCTCTTCCTACCCCAATTACCCCTCCCCCATTCCTCCTACCCGCTCCTATACATACTGCCCTCTTCCTACCCCAATTACCCCTCCCCCATTCCTCCTACCCACTTCTATACATACTACCCTCTTCCTACCCCAATTACCCCTCCCCCATTCCTCCTACCCGCTCCTATACATACTGCCCTCTTTCTACCCCAATTCCCCCTCCCCCATTCTCCCTACCCGCTCCTATACATACTACCCTCTTCCTACCCCAATTACCCCTCCCCCATTCCTCCTACCCACTTCTATACATACTACCCTCTTCCTACCCCAATTACCCCTCCCCCATTCCTTCTACCCGCTCCTTTATATACTGCCCTCTTCCTACCCCAATTACCCCTCCCCCATTCCTCCTACCCGCTCCTATACATACTGCCCTCTTCC